>QNGE01002698.1:5857-29443 GCA_008508345.1 Paragonimus westermani
ACGTAGTCATTTTCAGTAGTTAGGTCCCTTCCCGTCCCCTTCTTTTTCCTTCTCTCTTTCTATATAGGGTTTGCTGTTTCTTCATGGTTGTGTGGCAGTTAAGCATTAGTGTTAACCACTGATGTATTGCTGTCTATGATGATGATGATGAATACGGTGCTGGAACAGCCAGGCTTGCAGCACGCATTATGCAGGCTGTCCATTGTGGCCTCCATACAACCAACTGGCGTCTCTCTAGCACACTGTCAGTTCAGTCGTCCGGCAGTTCCATGGTAATTCGATCATGTGACTGTTCATGTGCAAACCTACAAAGTTGGTGTTGCAAGCTCTCAGGACTGCATCAGGTTTGCAGAGGTTGTAAGCCTATGGTGACCAGAATAACCAAAACCTGCATGCATGGAACCATTATCGAGAGTGGAATCTGAGTTCCAGAGATGTGAATCCTACAGTCAGACCACAAATAAATCTATTATGAAGTCGGCAGGTTGTAGGCTATACGATGCGATCTTTGATAGGGCACCCGAAACACCGAAACGGTTCGGTTCTCAAAGAATCGAGCATGTCTAGTGGCCTTTATTTATCGTTCGCATGCTGGTCTAATGACAAACGCATTCGTTCTAGAAACCCTTAATCAAATAGATAGATTGAGGTTCTTTCATGGATCATTGTTGGGAAATGCCAATCTCCGCGACATGTCGTTCGCCACCATGACGCAGTGTAGAGCATGGAGCTTCATTAGCCTTTTTCTGTGACGTCTTCCTCCTGCTTGGGTAGCATAAGCACGTGAACCGGCCAACCGTGGACGGTACGGTTGTACGCCTTCCAACTAGACTGTTTACTGACGAATAAACTACTAATGGCTATTTATCCAATGATTTCTATGGCTTTTGAACTGGTGTCATTCAATTTCGTTTCATTCAGCAGATCTACGTAAACTCGATTGCGTGATTCGGCGAAAATTCCCCAGGGTAGACCTTGTGTCCGCGTAAGAATTGCCGAATTTTGCCTCGTGACTGCAAAGTTGTACCTCAGTAGGTGAACTCCAGGTCTTGGTCAAAACGTTGTTAAACGAAGTTGTAGGCAAAAGTATTCCACGTTCCACACTGTAACCTGTTGGGGCAAAACTATTTATACGCAGCAGAACCGCCAAAAAACCAACGGCGCGGAACCGACATGTGCTGACACAGAGTTCTCATGGCTATGTAATCTCAAACCGAGCTTGCTTGCTTAGGTTGTGGCTTGAAAATGAAGGTAGTTATGTGGTTTGTCCGCAGCAGGTCGAAGTCGTTTTTCAACCGGTGCCCATGTCTCGTGGAATCTGTCTGGAGACATTAAGGGAGCTGGCCGCTAATGGGACTCCATATCCCCTTCGTTGCCGTTGTTTGACTGCGTACTGTTGATAAAATGAGTGACAAGGCCGCGTAGAAGTCTTGCGAGTACACGATTATTCTCACCAACAACTAGTTTGTTCGTTTCAATGATTCTCTAGGCTGGAAACAGCAATCAAATGTTCAGCGTATGCCCTTCCGTACACCCCCACATAACTCGTTTTTTCAGCGTTGTGGCACGTTTCCCACTTAGTATACTCTGTCTAATACACATATGTATATAATGTTTATGCATCGTGCTGTTGTGTCATAACGAGACTGGGCCGTGACGCGGTGTGATGGCTTCAGCATCTTGATAACCTATTGAGCTAAACTAGACGGTGTAGTGAACACACCAACAGAGTTACGCATACCAGGTAGGCCAATAGGTAGAGGTCTGACAAACCACCGTCTCCTAGTCTTCCAGGCTTGGGGTTGAAAGAAGGTTGGCATCGTTTTCCGAAAAATGTACCAGTCTTGGCACACTGCCACCACTTGTTGCCTTGTGGTACGGGTTTGTAATCCAAAGACTGTTTGAGAACCCTAGCAGTTCTCCTGTATAGGTTTGGGCGTCCTGACAATATCTCAACTCACATAAAACTACAAATAATCACAACATCAGTAGTTCCATACCGCATCGACCGTCTCGCAGCACAAGGCGAGTCGCCCTATCTGCTGTATACAGCAGAATGGATAGGCAAAGGCATGCTACTGCTGACCGCTCCCCCACTATTCTATCAAGTTTAGCTCTCGGGCCTATCCTGATATCCATTTCTGGTGATTCCTATGCAGGTCCCACATTAGATATAGCTAATCCTAGTAACACCGTGTTCATAAGTTTCATCTCTTACCACTCAGCCTCTGGCCTCCCTCATTATTTGCTTGGACCTAGAATGTGAATTAATATAGATGCTTTTAACGTTTGCAGGCCGCTCGTGCACGAACGTTAGACTCGTTGAATGTCGATGCCTGTTATGTTTCGGAGATTAGAATCCGGGGCAGTAGTCATCGTACGGAACCAACAGCAACCGCACTGTCTGCCCGTTACTGGTTGTACACTTCGGATGGTCCCATGACCGTCGTTACTGGTTAGGCTGAAATAGATATAATCCTCAGCACGTAGGCCGCATCCGCATTAGTGCATTGGAAACCTGTTAACAGTAGACTTTGCGCCTTCCGCTCGGCAGGTTCTGTTAAAGCCAGCTCTGCTTGTAAAACTTTCGGAAATCCATTCATTGTGTCTGCTTACACTCCAACTGGCTGTGGTGGTGCCGGGGTGAAGGACGAGTTTTAGTCGAATCTTCCACCTTCCTCCGGCTCACATGCTGTTCTGATATAGTCGTTCTGGCCCGAGATATAACCACCCAAGTCGATCACCTTGGTGAGGCCGAATCTGGTTAAGGTGTCAGTTGTGGGATAGAATCGCATCGCTCAGATGATGGCGGGTAGTTGTTGCAGGCGCGCGCTGGTCCTAGGTTATTCTTAACCACCACTTGTTTTGGGCATAGTACACGTCATTGCTATACTTGGCGCCCGCCTTCTTCGAATCAGGCCTAGTTTCAGATAGACCACATGACGGCTAGTTATAGGTGGCGGGGTGGCATTCAAGACTGTCGTTCCTATTGGGGCACACCCTTGGATTCAGGTTATGCATTGATACGCTGTCGTTTTGTTCTGACTTTTGCTGGGCAACGACCCCACCGACAGCGACGACTGGCTGTTGAGAAACTGTCCACACCGTCGGTAAAGCATACGTACCGAATCGACTTAGAAAGCTATCTTAGCATTTCTCATTCCGAAGGTCCTAATGGTTGCTGGGCCGCGTTCTCACAGACAGTTTATGAAACAGTTACTGTGGCATACGACATGGGAATTCATGGGTTGAACAGACATTGAATCTCGGAGACATCCCTCGAGTTGTTAGAAGCGAAACGAGAGGTTCCTCCTGGCAGTTAAAATGACAAGTCTAGGAGAGGTATCCGTAGGAAACTGAACCGTAGTCTAAAGGCTGATCGTAAGGCTTGGTTAGTGGGGGAAGGTAAGGAAATGGAAACCGTTTTTGCTTCAGGGAACATCGACGTACTCCTCAAGCTTATCTGTACCACTGGCCCGAGGCGATCGTCTGTCAGCGGAGCTATCGACGAGACAGACGGTGCAGTTATCTATAATGAGTCCAGAAGGTTAGAGGGGTGGTCGGAACACTGAGGGTCAATTTAGGTGGCTTCCTGCTTCTACTGTGTTGCTGCCACTTACATGTAATGTGGCACCCTGGTCGGTAGATTTGGAGCCACCCACTAATACATTTCGGCTTTCAAACGTAATAGGGTTGGTGCTCCAGATGATCTCGTGCGGGCACTTTTCAGGGAAGGTGGGGAGGCGTTATTAGAAGCTTTGGCTGGGTTGTTTCAACTTGTTTCGACGACGGAGACCATTCCTCTATGTTGGGGTTTCGCGACAGTAGTTCCAATATTCAAGAAAGGTACAGGGGCTCTCGCTGAGAACATAGGCGAGTTTGTTTGACCTTGTTTGTTCTGGCATCCACTGTACTTCGTCGATTCACTGCAGCTCGGGAAGTAAAGGTTAGGGAAGAAGAGGGAAAGTTTCGCCCTGGGCGGTGATGTATAGATCACACTTATGCTCTTCGTCAAATTCTGGGGCAACGTCATGTGTACTGCCGGCCAACGATCCTCGTACTCTTTGACTGCAAAAATGCATTCGAATCGGTGGATCAATCTACATCTTTGGAGTCGATTGAATGCAGGGGTGTAGCGACGTAGTATGTGAACATATTGTCGGTGCTTTATTCCCATACTTCAGTTGAGGTTAGGGTTTGCGGTGAACTGTCCGACAGTTTCAGCACCAGCAGCAGTGGCGTACGTCAAGGCTGTCCACTGTCACCATCTTTTGTTAATGTTGTCGTAGACGAAATAATGGATGACTCTTTATGGTACTCGCAAGATGCCGGCGTGGACCTCCTACCTGGTAGAAGACTGACTGATCTTGATTGTGCTGACGACAAGTTGTTGCTGTTTGATAACTTTTGAGCAGCACAAACAACGTCAGACGCTACTTTGCGTTCTGCTAGACAGTTCAGAATGTGCTTTGCAGCCTCAAAATGCGACATGCTTCTGTAAGATTGCTGTGATTGTATAGATTTAGTGTTGGAAAATGAATTAATGGGAGTTGTTGTCCGGTGTGTATACTTGGAGTGTCCGCTAATCCGGTGCACCTATGGCGACAGAAAGATGTCCCTCTGAAGCTAAAGGGTCGCATGTATAGGGTGATAGTGAGAGCTGCATTACTTTACGGCAGCGAAAATTGGCCGCTCAGAGTAGAAGACGTGAACCGTCTTGAGGTAATCGACAACCGATGTCTGCATTCAGTCCAGTCTCTCTTCCTATTCAACTGTGTCGGTGGCGGTATTTTAGAAAGTGCACCCCAAGGTTCTGCTTATATGAGTGTGAAACTTGTGCCAGGCAGTAGGCTGGGGGACATTTATATGTATATCACTTCGTTTTACTAAGTTCTTTAGAGGACACGCAGACCATGTTGAATAAGTTAAATGAATTAGCTTGTCTTCATGGTATGTGTTATACCTCTTTCCAGTGTATTGTTACAGCGTTCGGCTGATCCCGACCATAACTTTATTGTGGGTAGGCTGTTCAGACTTTTACTCACTTTACGTAGGCAAACTGTTGTCATCGGCTTGTAATACTATTGACGAGCACTCTTTGCCGAAGCTGCGGCCGACTGGTGTAAGATGCGAGGTGGACGGTTGATAACCTGGGCTGGAGAAATGAAATTGTTAACGCTAGGTGAGATAGCGGCTAACGGAGCTCAGTGACGTGAATGTTGTCGTTTGGCCAAGTTTTCTGTAGAGTGAGTGTATTTAGTGATGCGGGGTAGTAAAAGGCGTGATAAATTTGTCTTGCTGAAGATGCCATAGTTTCACTCACAGCTCGTTTGTTTGTTTGCAAGGTGTGAACACCTTGATGTTGAATGTGAATNGGCTGATCCCGACCATAACTTTATTGTGGGTAGGCTGTTCAGACTTTTACTCACTTTACGTAGGCAAACTGTTGTCATCGGCTTGTAATACTATTGACGAGCACTCTTTGCCGAAGCTGCGGCCGACTGGTGTAAGATGCGAGGTGGACGGTTGATAACCTGGGCTGGAGAAATGAAATTGTTAACGCTAGGTGAGATAGCGGCTAACGGAGCTCAGTGACGTGAATGTTGTCGTTTGGCCAAGTTTTCTGTAGAGTGAGTGTATTTAGTGATGCGGGGTAGTGAAAGGCGTGATAAATTTGTCTTGCTGAAGATGCCATAGTTTCACTCACAGCTCGTTTGTTTGTTTGCAAGGTGTGAACACCTTGATGTTGAATGTGAATATTGGGATGCCTGTTTTTATTGTTCGGTCCCTTCCTAGCTTCTTTTTTCTCCTTCTTCCTATACGAAATATTTCTTGTTTGTGGTTGTGTGGCAGTTAAGAATCAGTATGCATCACTGATGTATTGTTGGCTGTGATGATGGAGGTGAAAGCTTATGTTATGCACGATTGAATCGTCATGTGTGAACGCTGTTCCACAATGGCTCCAGTTAACTCCAGTCGATCACCCCTCGAGTAGGACTTTTCTCCCATTTGGAATTACAGAAATCATTAACTTGTTGCACGATCTATTGTTCACTGCCATGGCAAGCATATACATCATGGGTGAACTCTAACAAGAGTGAAACTGCAGTGTAATGGTCCGACCGGAAGGTCTATGGGAATGCAACGGCTACAATCCATTGTGGGTGATGTTCAGTGTTTATGAAAACCAAAATCCCCCGCTATTCGTCACTAAAAATATCGCCCAGTTGGATTTCAACCAGGAAAGAAGTCCTAGTCAAGGGGTTATCGATTGGAGTTACTAGAGTAGTTACTGTTTCACCTCGAGGCGATCGAGCCATCGGAGCGTTACTCGTAAGCGAATGTGGCTGAGCGTTCACATATGACTCAGCCGTGCCTAATGTGATGTCAATGGCACAGTGGGGAACAGGGCTGCCTCGTGAAAGCGTGACCGGAGTTCTGGTCCCGGCAGTGGCAAGATTATGCACTGCTTACTAGCTTTAATAAGAGCGAAATTATGCTGTCTGTGTGCGCGTTCTAAACATCAGTAACGAACAACGCAAGCGGAACACAATAGGGTTCCAAAGGCTACTATTTAATTCATTTAATCATCCCTAGAATTTCTTCCATTATATCTTTGGTGTGGCTCCAGCCAAGCTAGAAATCTCACAGATTCCGATGGTTAGATGGTCGGCTGACAATAACAAAGAGGGGGCAGTACGCACCCTAGCCGAACAGTACATCAAGGTATTCTCTTGTCCGCGACAAAAAGTACTTGGCGACCCACACACTGCTTTCCCAACAATACGACGAGCAGTACCTCGGCCCATTTAACTTTCCCGCCACATACGTGGAACGTAATTTGTTGAGTCCAGCGGAGTGGAAATCTCAAGGTTCTAATGACATTGCACCAATAAGTCTTAAGAGATATGTGTACATCTTGTCATAACCATTAGTCACATCACTTCATTTGTCTCTGATGGTATGGATTGAGTGGAAAACGTACACGGTATCTCAGCTACTTAAATCAGGAGGTCTTGCATCCCTTCAAAACCACTATCCAGTACCATTGTTGTAAGTGATTTCCGGAGTTCTAGGGGGTCATTGTCGACTCTGTACGAGACTTCCTAAAGCATATTGGACAACCGCATGCCTCTCAACACGGCTTTCGTAGAACTGGGTAATGTCAGACGAATCTCATGAAGACAATGAATTGATTGGCGATTGTCATGGACATTACAATACCCACAGAAGCTGTTTCCCCTGACTTTTTCAAACCATTGGGTAGTATAAATCACGATGTTTTCTTAAACAGACTTCGATCACTAGGCTTTAGGAATGCTCTGCTCCAGTGATTTCACGGCTATTTGCAGGATTTCTCTGTTGCTGGTAGTGTCAATGAAGTCCTCTCATCTGGCATGACAGCTCCCAGCGGGGTCTTTCTAAGCTCCCTTGCCGGACCCCGACTGGTTACGTTCCTTGTTAATGAAATACCCGGCTTAGCAAGTTGCAAAATACTACATGTTCCTCCCTAATGAATTCTGACCAAACTCGCACACCTTACAAGCGCCCTCAACATGCGTGATCAATCGTAGAAGTTAGATCGGCAGCATCCACACCTGCCCAAAAAGAATTACTTTCCTATACGTGTTTTTTATCCGTGGAACTCGCTGACGAAAACGGTTGTATACGCAAATAATACTCAATCGTTTAAACGGAGGTTTGGTAATCATGTGAACGTCTCACATCTTGTTTACGACAGAAGCCCGATTTTAGCTGAGGAATTGAATAATTGGTTAATTTCAATTTTTTCGCTCATCTGATCGTCGTAATTCTGATTGATGAAAACCTATTATTTGGTCGATCTCTTCATCTTGAAAGTCTGAAGTATACCTGATGTTCTTTCCTCGTTGATCAAAATCCTTTTCTACTCATCCTTTTTTAACAATTTTCGACGACAGTATTCAACTGACTCACTTCTGTGACTGATCCTCATTCAATTCGGTGCCGTTATTGTGAACCTTCTTTTCTGTTTATCGTAACCCATTGTCATTGCAGTTTATTCATAGTGCGCTCGTACAAGTCATCTGCTGTGCGCGATCAAATCGTCAGCCGCAGCATAGAGTCCGGACCACCCGAAAACCTGCGTTTCCGGGTTCGTCTATCCTGTTGAATGCTCGTGAAAGAAAACTAACCCTCAGCTTGCACGACTCTTGCATAGTAATGTTTTCGAGACTGGAGTCTTTTTCAAGAGGTAACCGTCCTACAGCACCACAGTTGCGAAGATTTAGTTGCTAGAGATCGCCTTGGCAACCGGTAAGATCGGTCGATAAAAGCGACACAACCTCAACCTACTTTGTAAAGCGGTCTATCATCACGAGAACACCTTTTTCTTTGGTACATCTTTAAAACCAGTCCCGGCAATAACGTCTGTGTTGGTTGTAAAAGTTTTTCCTATCGTTGAATTAGGTTTTAAATGTAAAGCAGAATAAACAGCTGATAAAACAAGCGGGCAACATCCCTCCTCCCATGATTCATCCAAACCTCACCAATGTTGCTTCGTGCAAATTGTCTTATGTGGTGTGTCCTAAATCTCGGTGATCGTTTTATAGTACCTTGGTAACCTTTGTGTGGAAAATGATCCGCCTAGTATATGTGGGCACGCTGTGTATGTACTAAATGCTACTCACCATGCTCAGTTCCTACCATGTAGCCCACAAACATCGGGTCTCCCTAATACAGCCTGCCAGTTCTTTGCTCGTCGGTCTGTTCCCATTCGCCGGTAACCTCTCATAAATTGGAACCAGCTCGGGGTCATTTTTTTGAATTCCACCCCACATGTCTGTTCTGTTTTGTAGACTAACCAGTGTCACGTGTGTAGTGCAAGGGGAGCAATCTCCATGGTTACGAGGGGGCTTTCGGGAAACGCATAAGCAATTTCATGCGGGTTTCCTGGTTGGTGGTAGCACTTGAATGCATACTCCTGCAAATACCCTTCCTAACTGAATTTATCCCTTCGTGTTGCGGAACGTTCTTGACCCCGTTAGGGATTGATGATCAGTTCGTATCTCTTACGTGATAGGTAATGGCGATATCGCTTCAAAAACCTCAGTGCTAGCACCTCTCTTCTCGTGGTGCAGAAGTTTTTTTTTCGTTTTTTCATAGATCTACTGTCACGCAATAACTTGCTCCTTGCCTGTTTCATCTTTTCAGAACTACACCGCTCCGAGACTGTGATCCGTAGCATCGGCGCCCAGTAAACCTTTGCCCTACCCACAGTGAAATCAGGAAACGCCAGTGTTAGAGACTCGTACAGAGCCTCATGTAGTTGGTAGACATTGCTGATGTGTCTTCGTCCACGCCGGCTCACAATCTTCTTATATTATGGCATTCATAGGCTCCACAGTCAATAACTGCTGACAACTCGCCGATAATATAAGGCTATGCCCTAGAGGCTCTTTACTTCACTGACGGTCAATGGAGTTGGCCGACACTCCGCCCAAATCGTCTTTACATTATCTTTCTGGATGCCCTCCTTGGATATAATGTGTTTCAAAACGATATCTTCTTCTTGCATCAGTTTGCATCTGACCAGTTTTAGTTCGAGGTCAACTTTGCGGAGGTGATCGAGTATGGTACCTAAGTTTGTGAAGCGTTCCTGGGGCCACGCGCCGTGGGCGATAACGTTTTTACGCACTAAACGCTTAAGGCACGAAGTCACTACTGACTGTATTAGACGCTTGATTGTCGCCGAGGTGTTTACTAAGCCATTACCTGGAATGACTAGTTCTTGCAACCCAGTAGCTGATTTCAAGACCGCCTGTACTATTTTAACACGAACCTTGTAGCCTCTCTGGTGGATTATTCGTTCTTAAGAGGTGTAATTGGCAAAGTCACAGTCTTCCGCTCGTATTTACTAACACTACTGGCGCAGCCCATGTTGAATGTGAGAGCTGAATGATATTTTCATGTCTGTACAATCATCTTGCAACTCTGGTTGATTGTGAGCCGGTATCCGTCTCGGTACTATTCTTATGGGCATACAGTTTTGTCACCTTCCGTGCAAAAACATCGGTATACTGCTTGATCGGAGCAGTTAAATATCCGTTAAATTGTTCGTCTCCCTTGTCAGCTCATCCACTAAAAACGGTCAATGGTTCTGATATTTGTAATTCCATGGTGTCTGGTTTAGGGGACACGGCCAAAATCTCGTCCGCACGTAATCCCATCGCTTTTACTACCGATCGGCTGACTAACGAATAGTTCTGGCTAGGCCACATCCATGTAACAGTTCATCTGCTCCATTACTTGCACCTCCAAAACCGTGTATCAGAATGACTGACCAACCAACGTCATCTGGTGGTTGAGGTGCCTCCCGGCAACGTCCACGTCAACCTCCATTTGTTCCCGACTAGTGAAGGTGTTCCGTTGACCACTAATAACCCGTTATGCGAACGATGTCAGTTGCACCCTGCCAAACTAGTGACCACCTTCAACCCTACCAAGCTGCAGGATGCTTTCTTATCAAAGTGACATGAAACACTATCCACTTAAAGTGGCGGGAGACAAAATAGCCTCCGACTCCGTGATACGGTAAGCGTCAGATGAATCACTTCGCCTATGTTCACAATCTTGCAATCAAACTCACCGGATGCCAACCTATTAAGTGTAAGTGTTAGCCCACCTGATGTTCTTCTATCGTTGTGGCCGTATGTTTGTGCGAACCGACCAAATAGGTGACAATACTAATAGCCACCTCCATTCCAAAGTGTTTGGCTACGTCCCCGGGTCCACGCGCGGCGTTGGTTATTCCTCCTCAGCTCTAGAATAAAGTTCTAGTGAGTGTTGTTTGTGGCCGCCCCAATTCATCAGGAATCGTTTGGAAAACCTCGGGAAGTCACCCCTCTCATCAACCGCCCTAGAATCCGGTCGATTGGTTTTTCAACGGGCTTCGTTGGGAAACCTCTTTTAGTTAGGCATTTCGGGTACCACATGAAAGTCTGCGTATCCTCGGCACATGATTAGCGACGTTCATGAAACTCTTTCTGTAGTCGCAGGAGAGGGACCCGGATATCATTGTGTTTCTATGACGTTACCACTTTTCAACCACGTCATTCTTTACCAACTTCGTCTTGTGACGTAATGATCAGTGCATCCTCTACCAACAGGCTTAAGATTGTCTTGGGTTGATAGGCGGGTACAAAAGTGTTCGCATACCTCCGAGCAAAAATCTTCCAGCTTGAAAGGGATCCGTTTAGACAGAACTATTCCCCTCTCGATCATCTCAGTAGTCTTTACCACGATGGCTTCTTGATGTGTAGTCTTTGTCACAAAACCGCAAAATGATCCAGTATCATTTGTAAAATCCTTGCGGTTGGGACCACTCAGCAATTCTTCGCTTCCCAGCTTCCTAGTGTGGTCGCCAAATGTGATAAGTGGGCAAGAAATCTGAATTCGGGTAGGAAGGCTTGTGTTGCGCTTGACACGTAACAGATGGGTATGAAACAAAGGTATACATACTGGTTAGTCTCTTTCACGGATGTATCCCAGTGTTTGACTAATGGACACGATACTAACAGTATGTTCTGTAAAGAGAAAGGTCATAGGATGCAAGCCAGTTGAAACAAAGCGGTTTACGTCTTGATGACTCCAACTTCCCACCATAATATGCAAATGCTAGTCCACTATATTGCCTTCAGTTTGGAATTAAATACATTTTGGGTGAAGAACAGGGTCTTCAGTGTTCCATATTACATGTCTGCGACTCGTGTGTCACATTCATGCATTAGCCATTTTTAGTTTTCAACACGCATTCGTGGAGAACGGAAAAACTGGAGTGTCCAGAATATAGACGTTATTCGTTTTATTCTTCCAGATGGCAAGCGAAGACGAGAGAATGGAGTTATGGGAGTGTGTGACGTAACAAGTGAATAGTTATAGAAATTCGCACATCAAATCTTCCAACTATGCATCTTCGGTAGAGTTAGTTAAGTAAAAAATTTGATTTCAAGTAGACTTCGTGTTAGCAAGAATCGATATATTTCTGATGGGTCACTCTCCTTTTAGTTTGTTAGTTGAATGGTACGCTTGTTCCGATCAGTCAACGCATACTATTGACGTGAAAACTAACCCGAGGTTTTCAGTGCACGATATGTGGCGCATAGCTTTTCGAGGGTGTACTGGATGAGATGCTCAGCGGACAAGTAATATCAGTCGTACCGCCCTCCATACGGTTTATTTATCTCTGAGAGGTGGGTCGTCAGGTGTTAATTCTTGGTGAGATAAGTAGACATGTCGATCGCATCAAGGATGCAAGATGTTTACTGAAGAACGGTTTCTACCAGAGGCATTTTGATGTCCAACTGTCCGGAGACTAAGTGAAAAACTCAGGAGAATCCCTATGATTTATCAGCCATCCGTGTTGATATCCTGTTGTTTCCAATACGGTTGCGTTTTTAAACAGGTATATGGTAGTTACATCGGTGTCATCGATGAGGTGTACGAAATTTGGAGGTCAATTTTGGTGAACGATGTTTAGCGCGAAAACGGATCTCGTTGGAGGGTTTTCAACCCAATATTGCCGAAGTTTCCTTTTTTGTCCAACCTTTTGAGTGATTGTGCTGCGCAGGTCACCTACCAAGCGACACAGATAGTCAACCTATCTGATCCAAACGAGTATCAAGTAACTATTTCAGCATCTACGCGAACTTGTGAATTCATTTCAAAAGGAGCACCGCAGATGCAATGGAAGTGAATTTCCACTTGTGGGTAGTACTTTTGAACAAACGTCTATCGGTATCCTTGAGTTTAAGAACAACGGTGACTCTCGGGAATCGAAACTCAGCCGGCATAAGAACCGTGGAGTTTGTCAGCACTGGTGATGTGATGATATGCTGAAGGATTTTTTATCGGGGAACAGTCATGCGCTGTTGTCCCTGGTTTACAGTTGAAATGGCAGAACGTTCTCCGCTTCAGCCGGCTCCATCAGTGTTGTCCGATCTACTCCCCTTGGTTAACTATCTGGTAGACAGTGGTCTGTTCCAATACTCTCAGAGCAATCTTTGTCTTGTAATAAGCTAACCAATTTTGGATGTGCAGGGAACATTGTTATACTTAGTTCTCCCGTGGATAACATGCAGCCACGTTAACTCGTTTAAGCGGTATCTGTTTTTCATGTGCTCGATGTATGGAACGTTGTTGCGATATTATGTTGGTCCTATCCTTACCGTTATTGCCGGCTGGTTGCGTGAGCGCGAGTAACTTCATCTCCCTAACTTTCAATTATACTGACGAGGTGTATGTGAGGACAGTAGTGACACCTAGTTCATTCGCTAAGTGCATTCGTGACGTCGGAAAGTCGTCTGCTCAACGCTTCAAGGAGGTGTTTAAAATACAGGCCATTCGAGGAAAAGATAAATATTGTGTAGTGATTGAACGTGTGGGACTAATAGCAGGTGATAAACTGGGTTGATCCCTGACGCATTGGAAATAGAAGACTTCCATCATTACACATTAGCTCTTAATATTTGACCACCATTGCCTCCACTGTTTAATCCGTATCAACTGGGCTGTACGTATCAGCAGCTAGATAGTCCGTCGGCAGAACACTGCTAGGTTTGCACCGTTAATCGAGCTAATGAAAATGATCAGTCTGCCTTGGCTGGCCGATATATTCCTTATGCTGACGAAGCATCTGTGCTCCGCACATTGTTCAGTACGACCACTAACAGCTGTAGGAAGTTCGTAGGTGGCCAGACGATGATGTGTTCACGGGGTATGAAAACCTCGACCACCCGCCGAGCAAATTTGAGAAGTGCCTCATGCTAATGGGTAACGCTGCTCGCTATGGCATTGTTTCGCCGTTATTAGCGGGCTTGTGTTTGTGAGTTTGTTGTGGATGTCCACCTTTTCGTTTAGTTCCTCCTCACATACTTTTGCTTATTTACTTACGTTATTTTCCAGACTGCTGTCAGAATCACTGAAAACCCTAGTCGCAGTATCCATGGCTAGGACTCAAAGCTTAGAGTATGTGCCTGTGTACGTTCCAGGGCAGTTTGGGAGTTAACTGTCTAAACCACGCGGCCACCTTTGGCTCAATTTCCACTTCATTTGGTCGTAATTTGTGTCCTTTGGTTTTTATCGATCGAGTGTTTTTGTCACTTCCAGAATTCTCCGTCGAAATGTGAAACACGCAAACATGAGTTACTATGGACCAGTGCTGGTTTATGATAGTAAGCACCTTTTATATTGATAAGTCTTTTCTCTTTCAGAACATTATCGCAACCTCTGTTTTGTAAATGAGGATCATGCAAAACGGGTTATTGCCAAGTTGCTTGTTTTACTTCGGACCCATGGGTTCAGTTTGGCTCAGTTGCTTAGCCATGAACAAACCGACGAATTGCTAGAACAGCTGGTACGTTCAAAATCCACAGCTTTATTGCATGATGTGATGTTAGATTTCCATCCCTAGGTAACCACATGAGTGAATTTAATAGATTCCTAGGGCGTTCAACTATTTCAGGCCCCACTTCCATATTGAAAATTTCGGACCGCTAGTTCTTATTGGGAACGGAGGATTCGGAACAGTTTTCAAGGTTCATGGCTACTAGCGCTCTTCAAATACAATCATCGTTGTTTTTCTGATAGGCTGAACACAGACTCGATGGTAAAGAGTATGCAATCAAAGTTATTCGGGGCATCAGTTACAAAGACCTGGTGAGTTCTTCAATACCACGAGGTTGGTCCTGCACAGTATAACCACGTTGTTACGTGTAAATAACTAGTGCAAAGTGGTTTAACTCAGTGTTACTTCTAACTTTCAGACCACTCGCCTTTTCATGGCTTTCTTTTTAAACTAAATATCCTCTGCTGATGATATATCTGCTATTGTGGAAAGCTCTCTTTTCGAAGTGTTAGTCGCTTTATACGTAGTGGCAATCGCTTTGCCCCACGGCTGATTAATCCGTCCAGTGGGTTAGTTTTTTATCAATACTTTAAATATGCTTGATTTGGTCATAAGAAACTCTTAGCATACAAGCTCGTTTTCAATTTTTCATAATCAGGTCAAATATAACACATTTACATTCCTTCGATGGCAATGATAAGTAACATGACTGACACAAAAGATTTCAACCAATAGTTTCTGCTTGGTTTGAGTCGTGGGGTTTAGTTACATAACACTGATCACGTGAGTTGTACGAAGTCTGCAAGAGAAAGGTCACATGTATACAATCATTCTATCCTGAGTTTGCATACACAATCTTGGAAGGTTCAACGCTTTGACTAGCCACTTTCAGGTGCACAGTGGTGGTGAGTGTGGGCGAACTGTGAGGGTCTCTGCAATTGACAGTATATGACCTTTGAGCTGCTCCCATTGTATCCCAAGTATCTGAGAGATTGGCTTGATCGAATCGGTCAGATTGGTTAGGTGGTTTGACTAGTTCAAGTGCCTAGCGATCGCAAACGAACATGTCCTCATCGATCCTCGCGCTAGCCACACCGGTTGGTACTCCCGAGTGTGTTCAGACAAGCGCCGTGTTGTGCGGCCTGTGTAGTTCGTTCCACAGGAAAAAATGAAATAGTAAACACAAAAAGAGGCGGCCTTGAACAGACAAGATATTTGAAAACTAAGAGTGTGGTACTCGTGTAGGCTAAATGCGAAGGGTGTTTTATCATTGGCTACATTGAGCTTCTTGGTTACGCATTCAACAATACCCTTACTCTTGGATGGCAAGGAAACAGACTTTTTATCTGCAATTTGTGGTTTCCCACCATAGCGCTTACCGGCACATTCCCATGAATAAGCTCTTTCGGATATCCATTTTCAACAACTCTGTTAAACATAAACTGTATTTCCAGCACTCTTTTTTGGCATAGTACACGTCATTGCTATACTTGGCGCCCGCCTTCTTCGAATCAGGCCTGGTTTCAGATAGACCACATGACGGCTAGTTATAGGTGGCGGGGTGGCATTCAAGACTGTCGTTCCTATTGGGGCACACCCTTGGATTCAGGTTATGCATTGATACGCTGTCGTTTTGTTCTGACTTTTGCTGGGCAACGACCCCACCGACAGCGACGACTGGCTGTTGAGAAACTGTCCACACCGTCGGTAAAGCATACGTACCGAATCGACTTAGAAAGCTATCTTAGCATTTCTCATTCCGAAGGTCCTAATGGTTGCTGGGCCGCGTTCTCACAGACAGTTTATGAAACAGT
Organism: Paragonimus westermani; assembly: GCA_008508345.1. Lineage (NCBI taxonomy): Eukaryota > Metazoa > Platyhelminthes > Trematoda > Plagiorchiida > Troglotrematidae > Paragonimus > Paragonimus westermani. The sequence continues at coordinate 22,055 of QNGE01002698.1, forward strand.
TACTGTGGCATACGACATGGGAATTCATGGGTTGAACAGACATTGAATCTCGGAGACATCCCTCGAGTTGTTAGAAGCGAAACGAGAGGTTCCTCCTGGCAGTTAAAATGACAAGTCTAGGAGAGGTATCCGTAGGAAACTGAACCGTAGTCTAAAGGCTGATCGTAAGGCTTGGTTAGTGGGGGAAGGTAAGGAAATGGAAACCGTTTTTGCTTCAGGGAACATCGACGTACTCCTCAAGCTTATCTGTACCACTGGCCCGAGGCGATCGTCTGTCAGCGGAGCTATCGACGAGACAGACGGTGCAGTTATCTATAATGAGTCCAGAAGGTTAGAGGGGTGGTCGGAACACTGAGGGTCAATTTAGGTGGCTTCCTGCTTCTACTGTGTTGCTGCCACTTACATGTAATGTGGCACCCTGGTCGGTAGATTTGGAGCCACCCACTAATACATTTCGGCTTTCAAACGTAATAGGGTTGGTGCTCCAGATGATCTCGTGCGGGCACTTTTCAGGGAAGGTGGGGAGGCGTTATTAGAAGCTTTGGCTGGGTTGTTTCAACTTGTTTCGACGACGGAGACCATTCCTCTATGTTGGGGTTTCGCGACAGTAGTTCCAATATTCAAGAAAGGTACAGGGGCTCTCGCTGAGAACATAGGCGAGTTTGTTTGACCTTGTTTGTTCTGGCATCCACTGTACTTCGTCGATTCACTGCAGCTCGGGAAGTAAAGGTTAGGGAAGAAGAGGGAAAGTTTCGCCCTGGGCGGTGATGTATAGATCACACTTATGCTCTTCGTCAAATTCTGGGGCAACGTCATGTGTACTGCCGGCCAACGATCCTCGTACTCTTTGACTGCAAAAATGCATTCGAATCGGTGGATCAATCTACATCTTTGGAGTCGATTGAATGCAGGGGTGTAGCGACGTAGTATGTGAACATATTGTCGGTGCTTTATTCCCATACTTCAGTTGAGGTTAGGGTTTGCGGTGAACTGTCCGACAGTTTCAGCACCAGCAGCAGTGGCGTACGTCAAGGCTGTCCACTGTCACCATCTTTTGTTAATGTTGTCGTAGACGAAATAATGGATGACTCTTTATGGTACTCGCAAGATGCCGGCGTGGACCTCCTACCTGGTAGAAGACTGACTGATCTTGATTGTGCTGACGACAAGTTGTTGCTGTTTGATAACTTTTGAGCAGCACAAACAACGTCAGACGCTACTTTGCGTTCTGCTAGACAGTTCAGAATGTGCTTTGCAGCCTCAAAATGCGACATGCTTCTGTAAGATTGCTGTGATTGTATAGATTTAGTGTTGGAAAATGAATTAATGGGAGTTGTTGTCCGGTGTGTATACTTGGAGTGTCCGCTAATCCGGTGCACCTATGGCGACAGAAAGATGTCCCTCTGAAGCTAAAGGGTCGCATGTATAGGGTGATAGTGAGAGCTGCATTACTTTACGGCAGCGAAAATTGGCCGCTCAGAGTAGAAGACGTGAACCGTCTTGAGGTAATCGACAACCGATGTCTGCATTCAGTCCAGTCTCTCTTCCTATTCAACTGTGTCGGTGGCGGTATTTTAGAAAGTGCACCCCAAGGTTCTGCTTATATGAGTGTGAAACTTGTGCCAGGCAGTAGGCTGGGGGACATTTATATGTATATCACTTCGTTTTACTAAGTTCTTTAGAGGACACGCAGACCATGTTGAATAAGTTAAATGAATTAGCTTGTCTTCATGGTATGTGTTATACCTCTTTCCAGTGTATTGTTACAGCGTTCGGCTGATCCCGACCATAACTTTATTGTGGGTAGGCTGTTCAGACTTTTACTCACTTTACGTAGGCAAACTGTTGTCATCGGCTTGTAATACTATTGACGAGCACTCTTTGCCGAAGCTGCGGCCGACTGGTGTAAGATGCGAGGTGGACGGTTGATAACCTGGGCTGGAGAAATGAAATTGTTAACGCTAGGTGAGATAGCGGCTAACGGAGCTCAGTGACGTGAATGTTGTCGTTTGGCCAAGTTTTCTGTAGAGTGAGTGTATTTAGTGATGCGGGGTAGTGAAAGGCGTGATAAATTTGTCTTGCTGAAGATGCCATAGTTTCACTCACAGCTCGTTTGTTTGTTTGCAAGGTGTAGGCTCCTTTATTTTGGATTGTTTGGGTCACGTTACTATCAGAATACCGCTCAGAGCTGATAATTACTGTCTGCACAATAGGAAGGATTCCGTTTGTATCAGTAACTAAGGCCGTTTACTGATCTCATTGATTAGAATCTAAACCGCATCACAACTGACTGGGTAGCCAGTTTAATCTTATCCTTGCAATAGACGCAGAAAAGCGCTAGTCCATTCTCGTTAACGGCGATGTGTGTAGGGCTGACGCTACTTCTTAACTGTCATACAAACTTCAGCTCTGTGACAGCGATACTCACTACTGAACCTAATTAGTCACTGTCCACTAATAGATTCAGTAACATATCGTGTAGGCCGAAAGATCCTCAGTCGAGAGACTGACTCAGATCGCCTATATCGCGTCACAAGTTCGCCAATTTTCCGGTTAAAATGCAATGGTCTGTGCGTTGTACATTTCCCGAACAATGCCTGTTGTTTGTATTCTATCTAAGAAACTCGCCAGAACAGAGGTCAACATCATGGCACGACTCCGTCATGAGAACATTATTCAATACCTCACATCCTGGATTGAATACGACTGTCAATCTGTGTTCACTCACGTAAGTTGTGTTATTTTCACTGATGCTAAAATAGAGATTTTGAGATGCTTACATACGACCCTTTTTCCTTGTGGGCTCGAACAGTGTGGCCGTTCGTTTTCTCTTCCGGAATATCCCTCGTGACTACGAATGGCAGATTGAGCCACAATGCCTTCTGGTCAGGCTCGTGTCAGTTTAACAATCGGTAGTGAAGGCTACATTGAATTTTAACATCATAGTAGCCGATCCGATTAATCTGGAAGGCAAACATATGATCGGCCTAAATATTGGTTTGATGTTCAGTAACATGCCGCTTGAAAGAGCCGTCGAGGCTGTATTTCTGCCTAACCACTGACATCCCAAAGTCAGATTTGGAACGGTTTATAACGTGTACGTCCACTGTAAGCTCCTACTTTCAAGTGGAGATGTGAAGTCATTGTTATGGGCATCTCATTGGGACCGTTGCTGGCTGACGTCTTTTTGTTGCCCGTCTTGGATGCGGCGCAGTATCCACCATTAACAGTACCAGCTTACATCGTCTTCACGTTGACCGTATGTTGCATATAACGAAATGTGAAATTAGGTGATCCAGCTCCCGGGTGCTATGGACAAACTCAGAAAAGCGTTACAGATTTATAGTCGAACGTGGAGCAGATCGTTTGCTCACGTTTTTATATACCTGCCTTCGACAAGAATTCGATGCAACAATCGTGTGGGCAATTCACTGCGGGCACACCTGATCTCGATAGTACTTCCACTTGAGTGTTTTTGATTCAAATCGATATTGAAGTAGATCAGTTCGGATACTCTTCCATAAAGCCGGGTGAGTTTTCTCAAAGGAAAATCTACCAAAAAACTGCAATCAATAAAGATCGCGTTGAAAGTCACTGAGCACTCCGTGATTATCATTGTGAAGGAAAATGAATCCAACGACATTCATGTATTGATCCATAGTGTGAGTTTCTCCTCAGTTTTCCCTGGAAATGGTGGCAATACGCTTAAGGCGAGTGGCCACGTTTTCTATTCTCCATCACCACCTCTTTTCTATCCGTCTGAACTTCATAACATATACACGCAAATAGCATACCAGTGGTGTACCGAAAGAATAAATCAACACTCGTCGCAGCTTTCGTAATCGAATACTTTCCAGCCAGTCTCTTTCAAAAAGCGACTCCGTATTCTAGTTTTCTTCCTGTCAGATCCTATCTGTTGTGCAATTCCTGTGCCGATCGAGGTTTGAGCTCTGACCACGCTTTTATGAGATACTGACTTCATATTTAACACGACCGGCTTATCTTTATAAGCTGGACACCACCCACATGCGTTCACATCTCTTGTGGTGTTAGCATTATTGGCATTTTCGACTTACGCACGCAATTAGCCAGTTATCATATTTGATGGTGTCCTTTCAGAACGTCACATGTGCTGCTTTTGCAAGTACAGTGATGTAGTTCATAGCTCTCTGGCTTGTGCGACGTGTGTGGTGCTTGGGTTATCTATTTAGAACAAACAGTTCTGCTAACGGAGAATGTTTTGACAGCATCGAGCGATTGTATTTTGGCCAACAATCGTATGGTTTCAACATCACTTGGGGCCGTGCGTTTTCGATTCGCCGTTCTGTATGCCTGCCAAAAGACAGTCGACAGAAAGTCTGCACAACATTTTCCAAAGGGTATTTGTCCTTGTGCATTGAATATGGATTACCCACCAACTTTTATTCTTTTCCTCCTTCTTGCACTTTTAAACTATTGTTAAAAATGGACGATAATTCCACGCACTTTCGGTTGGTATGGCTTTAACTGCTGTCATGTTGACAGCAGTCTTGCGTTGTACAGTGCCGTCTTTCCTGGCTACACTTGTTGGTCGTTGACCAGGCTGAAATCCACCACATAATTGGCAGTGCACTGTCTGCCTCCACAATCCAACTTACTTTTGTAGTTTGGCCTATGTTGGACCTATAGTTCGACTACGTTAAATGAAAGGCAATCAGTCACCCATGGAGGGCGAGGATCGTACATATATGTCAACGGTTTACTCAGTCATTATGACTTTATTGACTGAGTCACTTCTCCTCGATATGTCCTATTGGAGACTTCGGACAAATAGGAGAGATTTGGTTTGTCCGTTGACATCTCGCCTGACGTTCTTATGCTCTCCGTACAGTTTGTCTCGCAATCCTGAGGCCACCCATTTTTGTCTTCCATATCTCGTTAGTTTTGAGTTGATTCAACCGCTTTTTCATCTGGTCTAGTAAAAGGGTGACATATTGTGTAAACTGAGCCTTGCCACGCGATGATATAATATAATGCCCAACAATGAGATTGTTTTGAAAAAATGATATCCCTTGATCACGAAGCCACTATCATTTTTATCTTACTGCTTGGGCTGATAGAAACATACGAGTTTCACCGTATTTCAGAATGTTAACACAACGTGTGTATTCGTGTTATTAATCGAGGCTACAAATTATGTTTCGTTCAAATCATTCCGTACTTATTGTGTGACATCCTTCGGTTAACTCTTAGACTGATCACTCTGATTGCTGTATTGTTCAAACCATGGTAGACTCTCAGTACGTTTAAAACAAGCACTCTAAATGTCCGAATTATTGTTGGTTGTCCGTAAATCATTGTTCCGTTATTTTCGTCACATATGTGCTATTGTTATCTTGCTAAAATGGTACACTCAGCGTCGTATTGTCCCATAAATAACTGATTTTATAACTCACCAACTGCTTCCCTTGCAAAAAAAGTCAATTCCAACCTATGCGATACAAAGACCGCTCAGATTACCACACCAATAATATCCACCAATATATCCACGCAATTGTCCACTGCGTATATCAGGCGTTTTACTCAAATCGTGCTGGTACTAATCCTAACGGTGCACATTAAAGCTTTTTAATCGGAGAAGACCACTTTACGCTACCACTTTCCAGATGGTGTGTTTCTTGGCCAACATATTCGTTGTTCTTTGTGGTACTCTCCGAAAGGTCATGTTCTTCGGGGCTCCCAATGATCAGATAACAGTGAGCTTTTTGTGCTGCTGTGATACTGCAGCACTAACTTCTACTCCTTTATGTGTTCGCTGTTGCTGCTCATGGATACTACACGTAGTATTGAATTTTTCTCTTGAGGTATATCGTTTCTTCCTCTACCGGATTTGCTCCTTCTTAAGGCAGTTTTATGAAGTCAGTGCCGTCCTCAACCACGGTTTTCGATCATTTTAAACGTCTCTCGATCTACTCATTGCTAGTAAAAATTGATAGCGGCACCAAACTCACCTTGCACAGAACCGTTAATAACACTCTAGTCTGGGCATTCGTGTAGGATGAAAATTGAACTTCGTTCATCGACTTTCAGAACAGTTCGGTTTGCGAGTTTTAATCGCTGGTTTATCATCACTCGGCCGGTTGTGATGCCCACTTCAAACAGAACACAGGTCAACCCCTAACTTGTGTCACATTTCTAGTTCGGATACAAAGAGACACTGGTACAATAGGCAATCTTGTAATTGTGAGACATGCATTCTCATCGTTTGATCTTAGATTTGGCTGTTTTGTGATGAAGCTGTATCCGTACTAGAAGTTGTCATTTTTCCTCAAGAAATGTTGAAGCAGTCTATTCGAAATTTCAGCAAAAAGTTAGTGGTTTTATCGCTGTGTTACAGGCCATTCAAATGGTGCGTTTCAGCAATGTTCCACTTTTTTCCATTTTGTCATCCACATCCATCTTATTGTGAACGAAAGGTTGCGAAATAACGCAAATGGCTAGTAAGATGAACGGGAGATACTGGACTAGATTTCAATCATTCGGCAAAGGTGTGGTAACCGCTGAAACTAGAAAAAAAGACATGCTTAATAAGTGCGATATAACGATAGTCACATTCATGACACGCTGTATATCGTTATTTTGTTTTAGACCGGGGAACAAAGCTTCAATGAAGTCAGGTAAGTAATCAGGCATTATCATTACCATTAACCAGATATTGCCAGACGCGTAAACTGGAAATCGTTTTTCGTCTACTGAGTGGTACTTTTGGAGTCACTTTTGAAAAACAGCTGAACCTGTTCCAATGAGAACCATTTTACGCCTAAAGCACTGACAGTGCGGTTAGGCAATCGCGATGTCACCTAGATAATGACGCATATCAGGTTTTCATATTGTGGTGGATTGTCAGGTCGGAGGTGCGAGTTTTCGAACGCTCGGCCGAATACATCAATGTGGGGGAGGTACGTTCAAAAGCCTGCTGCGATCGTATCAAGGACAACGTGCGCGACCGGATGAGTCATCGCTCCACTGGATCGGACCAACGGGCGAAGCAGGGCAAGCGAAATACGACAGATGGCCAGATCGGAGGCGTGGTTTTTCCAACATTTAGAGGAACATCTCGACACGATGTTGGAATACGGTCAAGGCCAACATTGGGCGGATGGCGGACAGCACGAGCAGCCGGACGAGCCATCGCGCAAGGAAATCGGACAAACAGACGAGGAATGGCAAGCGGAAACCCCCCCAATAGAAGGCGTCGATCACACACATAAACCGGTCAGAAGTGCACACGACGTGTGAACGGAAACCGGGGGGTGTTGTGGGTTGAAATTATGACTCATAAACGAGAGAGCGTGCGTCGCATGTGACTGGCGATTTGGACAGTAAAGATTGTGCTTTATTGGACGCCTT
>QNGE01002698.1:29813-49657 GCA_008508345.1 Paragonimus westermani
TCCGCTTGCCATTCCTCGTCTGTTTGTCCGATTTCCTTGCGCGATGGCTCGTCCGGCTGCTCGTGCTGTCCGCCATCCACCCAATGTTGGCCTTGACCGTATTCCAACATCGTGTCGAGATGTTCCTCTAAATGTTGGAAAAACCACGCCTCCGATCTGGCCATCTGTCGTATTTCGCTTGCCCTGCTTCGCCCGTTGGTCCGATCCAGTGGAGCGATGACTCATCCGGTCGCGCACGTTGTCCTTGATACGATCGCAGCAGGCTTTTGAACGTACCTCCCCCACATTGATGTATTCGGCCGAGCGTTCGAAAACTCGCACCTCCGACCTGACAATCCAGCACAATATGGCAGCGATTACCAATGAACAAATTAAGTCTAACTTTGTGAAATCTCCGACCATGTCGGAGTCCCGGTGCTCGTAATCATACCCTGTCTAAAAAATTCTCATTGTCTGCTGTTTAGCGTCAATCACTCCAACCTTGTGTTACCGTTAGGTGGATAGGGACACTGTTCAACCATGTAAGTCAGCTTACACTGTCACACTGTTCTGTCATCCCTGATTGTTTAGTCTGTATTACACTGTTTGTTTCCTGGTTTCCTTTTTTGACATTCCTCTTGTGTATTCCAGCTTTCCGGGATCTTCTCCAAGCGATTCAGCGAAATCATCCTCCGCTGATCCTTCCCCCATCAATTCCTGTCAAGACCTAGCGATTCCGAACATGCGGGTAAGAATCCCATTCTGGTACTTGATTGGTACTGCCTGCTTCACTGCCACCCATGCCCGGATCCTTTTGAGTTTACACACACATTCCTTCGTGATGTATGGCTGACTTTCCGTTCAATCTATGACCTGAGCTGACTGATAAAATTGGCTCCTCCTAAAACGATGACGGCGATCGGTTCAGGTTGACTATCTCCTTCAATACTTATAAAAGTCCTACAGGGATAGCACGAGTATTATTCGAACGCTCTATTTTCCGGCGGATAGTGGAACACATACACACTAGCCGGTAATCAATGACCTTTTTTAGTAGAATCACGTTCAAATGAGGGAATGTCGTTCTTCTCAGTCATAATTTGCTGCTCTGAAAAGGACAGTTTCAAACAGTTATGGTTCAATATTTGGTCACTGTTGCGTTGGCAAGGATACCAGCTCCAACCACTCTCTTCATACTTTCCACGAACTGTCTGGTTTATGCATTTCATCTTTTGTTTTTCTGGTAGCATTGGAACACGACTTGGACGCTTGGCACGTGTCATGGTCTCATAAATTCTTGTAATAGCAATCCGATTCTGAGGAAGCACTAAATCGACATAGTATTAGGGCTGTCATAAACAGCCACATCTCAACCAATCACAGTAAGCGTTGGTCCTCTTTCTATAATGGTTTTCTGTCCGTCCCCTTCACGTCTTGCGTCGTCAGTTGCAAGGTAGCGAGGCCTTGGTTCTAGAAACCCTTAAAAATGGGCGATCCACAATCTTGGTTTGTCCACTCGAAACACACCAACAGCTCAGTGATTCTAATTGTCCTGTAGCCCTACAATGAAATTGATGGTCAGTTCAGCTCGCCTGTTCGGTCACAAAGTTCACGTTTTGTACAGTGCTTTCTCTGGGAGTCCAGTGACCAAACACCAAACTATGAAGGTTACAAACCGCTCGTTTGAGCGGAAAACTGTAAGTATCAGGAAAGTACGTATAATGTGAAATCCAGTATCCCGTATAAAGCTACCCTCCTCAACTGAAGATACCACCGCCGGTCAGATGAACAGGGCAGACCTCTATTCTTTTTGCAGAAATTTACTGCCATAGCTCTCAAAACTGTCATAGAGCGGGCACTCTGTCATGTTAACATGATGTGCACTTTAAGGAACCAAATAACCCGCGCATCAATTTGTGTCACTCCATGCTCGATTGACTAATTTGCATTGCGGTGCCAACGGTACCAGGTATGACATGCACGAGTGTATTGATTTACAGTCTATGCGACACCGGTTTGTTTCTACGGGACTCACCAGAGTATGTCCTACTCGAAGCTTCTAGGCACACTGGTACGCGTCACAAACGAATCTGTCTCAGGATGTGTGCCGCTGGAATACGCAATCTTCCGACGCAGTGAAGCGGCTCTGTACCTCATTTGATATACGGGATTACTGTTCCGTCCATCGGTGTTTGCTGATAGGACTAGCTAGACAGTCATACTAGCTACCGAAAGAACACAACTGGAACTGACTGATTCGTACGCCAAATACTGTGATCAGTCATATGAACCATGTTTCAGACTGCGTTTGTTCCAATCACAAGTTAGAACAGTCACTGTCGTATGTGAGACAGTGACCGAAGGAGCAGACGGTAGCTGTCTCTGTCATCAGAGTGCCTGTTAGTGAAAACCCTTACTCCAGAGGAAGTTAAGACCCTTGGGTCTTGCAGGATTGGCCTGTGACTGGGAAGAATCCCGGTAGGATGTGATGTTGGTAAAACGCGAATGTAGACGATAGCACTTTTGCAATAACAACAACGATATATGTATATATATCACCATTTTTCAAAGACCCGCCGAAGCGTGCCACTCACGGAAACATCACCTCAAGAAAAAGCGAAGGAAGTTTCTGCAAAATATGAACAAACAGCGAACACCGATTGGCTTTTTAAGTGACAAGTATCACAGTCTGAAGTCTTGAATGCTCAACGATGAAACAGCAAATAGTTCTTACGAAGACCTGTTGGGTTGACCTGAGCGTGTGCGAAAATTGTGCAACGAACCGTGTCTGTGTTATCATACTGCTTCCGATGGAGGTCTCGTCATCATTATCTACCTGTTGATTGGATTCAAAAGAGCAGAAGGAGGGCGTACCGTTTAAATGGGGAGCAATACACTAGACGAGATCATGAAACCTTCCGCCACTGGAGAAACTATTTTCCCAAGGTGAATCAAGAACAGTAACTTCATAAAATGTTGTGTTTCATATGGTGGGTCGATTGTTACCTGAGTGATGGCGGTACTCAAACAAGGATAAAACGTTTTCATATTGTTATAACCGGGTCCTACTGAACACGAACGCGAATAACGGATACAAACAACGGTAAACGAATAACACAAATAGAAACCCCTCCCGAGTGGCCCTCAAACTGTGAACGACAAGAACCAGTGAAAACACGGACAAAGCAGACTCTGGGTAGGCAATGTATATAGCCACCAGACGCTGTGCGAACTTACATAAGAAACTGGTCAGTATTCAGAGAAATTCTTTGACATTTGGGGATGTTGGTCATACGACGGAATCTGAAGATTAACTTGCAAGGGCTTCTTTGGTCGTCATACTCGATCAGTCCATCTTCTAGGAAACAACTCACTTGGCGAGCTCTGCGTGTTGGCAGTCAGCTTTCTAGAAGTTACCTTTGAACGTGACCACGCAGCGCTGTGCCTGGCCGTTGCGGATGGTAAGGAGGTGATCGGATGTAATCAATGCCGTTGTGATGACAGAAGTCAGCCAATGTCGAGGAAGTGAACTGTGTTCCATTGTCACTATCCAAAGTCGTTGGACACCTAAACCGGCTGAACATTTTTCGAAGTTGTAGGATTGTTGATCCTGTAGTAATGTTTGACATCAGGACAACTTCTGACTACTCGGGGTAAGCGCCAACGGCGATCAGGAAGTTATAACTCTGCAGAAGCTCAGCAAAACCCAAATATACTTTCGGCCATGGAGCCGTAGGGGTTTTCCAACATTTTAGTGGAGCTTTTGGGGTGCTTTAGATGTGTAAGCACAATCGTGGCAGGATCTGACCAGTTGCTGCAGCTGTTAATCCATACCGGACCAGTAGATATAACTGCGAGCCAACGCCTTTATTCGATTAACACCCGGGTGACCAACATGAAGCTGGTGGGTTACTTTGGGTTGTAGTTCCGGTGGGGGTGGCGATATGTTGTTCAAACAGTACACAACCATTGAGAGTTGATATCGCGGAACGTCTCCGGAAGAACTGCGCCAGGTCACCCGTTAATCCTCTATCGGGCCAGCGGTTCTGATTATGTGATATCACAGACTGCCATGTCTAGTTTCCTAAGGTTGCTTCAGCAAACATTTGGGCGGTGACCGAAAGTGTCCGGATGGCTTCGACAAACACTTGATTGACCTCCGCTTCAAAGGGCACTGTAGCAATCACGGTCTCTTCTGAATCGGGTATCTGCGAGCCAATCAGGTGACAGAGATCATCTGCCTATCCAATGCACATTGTTGACGTATACTTGATGTCGAAATCGTAGTCGAGCAAAGTCGTCGCCTGTCTTTGAAGACAGTTGGCCGTGTAGGTTGATATACCCTTCTCTAATCCAAAGACAGCGAGTAACGGTTTGTGATCAGTCAACAGAATGAAATTTTCGTCAAAAAGCATCTTGCGAAAACGCTCCACTGCGAGAACAATGGCAAGCTCTTCTCTCTCGATCTGTACATAGTTCTTTGTCGACGATAGCGAGCGAGCAGCAGGAGTGACTGCTTTTTGGGACTCATTGGGTTAGAGGTGTGAGAGGACCGCTCTTACTCCGTAGCTTGAGACGTTCGATGTGACCACGATTTGGAGAGTGGGATCACAATGCATCAACAAGTTGTCGGAGTTGGATATTTCTTTCATTGCCTCAAATAAGTTCTGGTATTCGATGAACTAATTCCAGGAGACATCATTCATCAACAATCTGTTTAAGGGTGCTCGAACGCGATGCACAGCGGGCATGATTGTGCTGTAGAGACTGATGAGCGTAAGGTAGCTACGTCTGACGGTGGTAGTATATCTACAACGGACCGGATGTTGTTGGGATCTGGGCACCGGCCATGACGATCGACGATAGAGCCCAGGTACTTGATTGAGTGTATAAAGAAATTGCACTTTTCTTGGCGAATACGAAATAATAGGCTCTGGGTCCAAGAACCAGGTCCAGGCGTTTCGTCGGTTGTTTTATTGGCCCCGGTCACAACGATTTCATCCAGATAGACAGCCGCACCTGGAACAGCGGCCAGCATCGTATTCATGGTCTGCTTGAAGACTGCCGGCACAGTCTTCATACCAAATGGGAGAAGCATGTGCTGGAGCAGACCACAACGCGTGTTGACGGTGCACAGCTCCTTGGACGGTTCTGTAAATTCCACCTGTGGGTGAGCGTCTGTTAAGTCCAACCTGTCACCGTTCATCTTCGCGAATAGATCATCAAGCAGCGTGAGAGGACACTGATGCGTATCGAGAAAAGCGTTGAGGCCTGTAGAGAAGTCAGCGCAAACTGCCACCACTCCATTAGGTTTCTTTACAACGACGACCGGTGCGGCCTAAGCGGAATAATTAGCTGGTTTCAAGACACCAGCTCCCTGCAGGCGATCGAGTTTCTTGTCTACGAGAGGTAGAGTTGCGTATGGCACTGGACGTTTCGGTCGGAAAACGGGTCTTGCGTCTGGAGGAAGGTGCAAAATAGCATTCGTTTTGGTGCAACGTCCTAAGCATTCCTGGAAGATTGCAGATTGCTTTCGGTACAACTGATCGATGGTGCCGTGAGGACTGGCAGTGTGAAACGATACCGTTGGGCTAACATCGATTGAGCCACCGTTACCCAGTGGCTGATGGGCGTCTCCAACATGTTCACTGCGTCATTTCAATCCAGCCCCAACAAGTTTGGTTCCGGTTGATCCGTGAGATAGCAACTGCTATTGAAGTGGGCTCGGCCGAATAATACCTCACAAGCTAGCTGGCCAGATAACCTCAAGATGCCACCTGAAGCATTGCGGGCACTGTGTGTCATGGAACGCACGGCAAGTCGACCCATCAGGTTCCATGTCTTCTCTGATATAATTACGATGTCGGAGACGGTGTCCAGTTGTAGCCGAACGGCGGTACCATTGAGTGCTAACGTAGTATGCTTCCGCCTGGAAGCATAATCAACCAGAAACGTGACGAAGATAAGGTTTGATTGTCGGGCCACCTTCTGAAGTCTTCGACGGCAGGACTTCGATCTGGACTGTGAATTCAACTGCTTGTCAGTTCGGCGGAGGTTTTCCTTATAGCCCCGACGATTGCATTTCTGGCACTTGCGTTTGTGAAATGGACACAAGCGCACATAATGCTAATTCCCAACAGGACGTCGGAGGCTTCGAAGATCGCTCCTGGTTGGGTGGCCGCGATCCACCAGGTTGAGGATAACCAGCGCGTACCGATTGAATAGTCAGAGACGTTGAAGTTTCTAAAGACTGCTGGGTCATCGTAGCATCATTTTTGGTGTTGACTAGCCTCTGGCATTCGGCAGTCATAGTCTGCAGCGTCATCTCTGGTTCGTGTTCTATCCTGTTCAGGATACGAGTGCGGGCGTCAGCATCTGTCGATGATCGGGGAACACAGACGAAAATCAGCGTCTTGAATCAGTCATCAGTTATAGAGGAGAGCTGAAATCGCTGACGCTCTCGATTGACGTTTCCAGCGTAAGTGGCAAAACCTTCCGGATTGGCTCTTGGTCAGCTGGAAACTGATGCCGGATACTGAACACGGACGGTTGTTCGCCGAAGACGTGGCTAAGACACTTGACTGTATCATTGAAAGAGACCTCACGAATATTCTTTGGCAGAATGAAGTTCGTATTGCGCTCGAACTCTAAGGGACCCAGTTTGCACAAAAGAAGTCGGACACGTTGGGCATCATCGGCAGCGGCCAGCTCTACTTCGAATTACCCCTCATGTTTTCGACACTAGATGTCGAAATGGACCCCAGGGGATTGATCAAAATGGAACTGTGAGATTGGGTTTCCAATGGACTCGATCAGCGGCGTGATTGTAAAATGGTATCAAAGGCAAGACCCTACACAGTCAACTTCTGCGTTAACGTCTCGAACAGCTTCAGTTGCGCTTTCTCGAATTGAGCCTGTTGTTGCTGCAAAATGACCGTCAGCGCTTCTGTAGTTATTGACATCGTGGATTCTTACTGCAAATGTAGAAAAGACCCCATCGCCAGTTTTTGTAGTCAAATCCTACTGAACACGAACGCGAATAACGGATACAAACAACGGTAAGCGCATAACACAAATAGAAAACCCTCCCGAGTGGCCCTCAAACTGTGAACGACAAAAACCGGTAAAAACACGGACAAAGCAGACTCTGGGTAGGCAATGTATCTAACCACCAGACGCTGTGCGAATTTACAGAAGAAACTGGTCGATATTCAGAGAAATTCATCGGCCTTGTGGCCGCGTGAGCACGCGAAGAAATATTCGAATCCCATGCCGGTGCATATCTCAGTAACAGCTTGAGATATCTGTTTTCTGACAACGGAATCGTGTTCTTTGAGTCAGATTTATTCTAACCCTACCATTTCGGATGACTACGAGGGTCATCAATGTTCTGGTATTGCTAATGTGAGATCCTTATCCCTGTCTCCATATACTACATTTAGACTGAAACTATGGATGCAAGTATTATCCAAACCGCGAAGCTTGTTCCCATCTAACTACATATGCCTGCACTTCATTTAATGGACAATGTTTTCAGACGCTTTTCGATAGACGAGCTGAAACCCGACGTGCACCTTGTATTTCATCTTCCTGATCGCAATACATCGGATAAGACCGTTTTGGGACAATGTTTCCTAGTTAATTGTCACTGTGTGCTTTAATCAATACGATTTCTCGTGTTAATCCACTTTATTTATCTATAGCGTGTCGAACCTGTTCTCATAAGTGCTGACATCGAAAACGTATGTAGTAGTTGGTGCGCTTGACCCTTAGGCGTCTAAATTTTCCACACAGACGTTGGCATAACGCGCACTAACTATTGGGAAGTTTTCGGTCGTCAGTTTGTTTTGCAATCTTGTTCATCCGTCAGTAACGATCGAGGTAATTTGATAGAAATACACTATACGTCGCTGTGAACAACAATACTAATTAAATCCAATCATGTTTGCGTTGTACAAAGATCTTTATCACGAAGCCGCTCAAATTGTTTGCATTGTGAAATACCAGTTACCCTGATAGCAACATTCCTGCCGTGTCACAGGCCACTTCAAAAACGAATACCCCCTTAGACTTGACACTCTATCAGAGCAGACACGTTTAATCGGCCCCGACGTGTTCCGTCCTTTCGGGAAACACTGTACATGTCTAACGTCACCAAGTGGCGGCATGTGACGGCGGCAAACAATGTATTGAAAAGGTCACGTCAGAAACCCACAAGAAGACCCCGTCATTTTATTAACATCAGGAAGTTTTCATGCACAGGTTTGGGTGTGATGTGTCCTAAGGTTTTCGTTGAATTCGCACCCCACTTTACAGCTGTCTTGAGAATAAATGAAAACATGAATTTTTGCATCCATAATTCCAAAAACCCCTCCTTCATCAAATTCGGGTGACGCAGTCAACGGTTTTCAGTGACCGATGGACCATCGGAACAAAATATGAAATGTGGAGAGAAGGCCTTCGCGCAGTCTCACTGCTGCGATAAAATTAGTGGGCACTGGTTGCATAACTCGCGCTCCTGACCCAGTAAGAGGTTGTTGTGTCACTGGGTAATCATCACTGTTTGCACCACCCACTTGATGGAATTTGAATGTTGCAAACAGGCACCTCGTTTGTGAATACCCATGCTTCTATAACTGACAATCAGTGATTGAGTTGGTTTTGTTTTGGGAATCTAGTAGGGGATGGGGATTAGGGCGGTCCTGGTGGTAATTCTCAAAGGCATTGAGCTGTGTTGTCAAACTTTTGCTCCTATCTAAAGAACCTATATCATCATGGTTCACGCAACGTCTGTCCGGTAGCTGTTAGATTCGCCTTTCGTTTTGGCAGCAGCTGGTCGTGGCTACCACTTCTGTTTTTGGAATGCTTGTTTTCAAGAGCTCATTTTTAACCCACGTGCTTTTCAGTACTTTTGACACAGGCTTATACAAACTTTCTGTCTGTTCACAGCTCCTTTGAGATTCACTGCTTTGATCATCCCGACCTACACATCCCAGCAACTCTCTAGAACCAACTCAGCATAGACACTCACAACCGAGCAGCCTGTTTATGTAAGCGGCACACAAGTTGGTTATCATTTCAGCTATGTCCCGGCTCACAGTGGATCCGGGACCACGAGTACGGAGCCTTACGGTAGTTGCATACGGAAGTTAACGCTGCCATAGGATTGCACGACAACCTCACCCAACGTAACTCTCGGTCGTCTGACACATAGTTTTCGTTCCCTCCTTGTAGTTATGGGGTTTGGGAGAAATTTTAGTTCTTTGTATGTGTGTTGTTGAACAATGCAATCGGGAACACTTGACATTGCTGAGGCTACGCAGAGCGGAGACGAAAAGTACGTGGCACTTATCTCAACACATTGTGTACTTGCTTCGGTTCTTGTAATTGGTTGAAAGAAAACTGAATTCAGTGTGGATCTTCTTTTAGACGGCAGTGCTTTCAGCTGTTGATACTACGTCTATCAGAAGCTGAGTAGAGCGTCGGTCGGCTTTTTGGTTAAATCATTTGTGAACAGGGGACAATCAGTGGTGTGCAACTCGACAATGACTTTTGCTTGATTGAAGAAGCTGCAATAGCTTTTTGTTGGATTACGAGCTGCGCGTTCTGTTATGTATTCCGGAAAGTTTCAGCCTAGAAAATTCTTGTATGCTCGTGTTCAAATGGTTTTGCTTGGTTGCTGGAATATGCTTCCTGATCACGACCCGTGCATATGAATTCTTCACTGATCTGTCCGAATGTGCGTCTGGAAATCGCTCTTTCTCATTGGTAAAAAATACCCTTGTTGACAAAATCGACACACCACGTAACGAAAGATTGCAGTCGCGCACTAATTATGCCTACTTCCTCTTAGGCCTAATTTGGATATTCATCTGTTGTGTAGGCTAGTAAGCGAGTAGTCTATCTGACCTCGGTATCCCTCCACTTCGGGCCGTTTTAAACATTTTTTGACTTGTGGAGCAACACACGTTTTTTTCATTTCGTTTGATTGACCATCTGAGAGTTGTTGACTGTAGTCCGTGAGATCTACCAGTTGGAAAACGATTAAGGTCCTGGACAGCAACAGGTCCTGGTTGGCTCTGATTCGGTGACGTGAATGCCCATTCGTCACATTGTTTCACTCATTTTTCTTGTTAAAGACTTTTCATGATGTCGCTTTTGCTTTCCCCGTTCGAGTAACTCAGCGATAACGTTGTGGTGATCTATCACTTATTAGATGATGAGATATTCCGGATTGATGCTTGTTATTTTCGGCTGCCTATCAGTGTTTAGACTGCACGTTACATCAGAAAACGGAATGAAATCATCAGCACATTGGTGGTATCATTTCGTATGATAATGAAACATTAGTAGTCCGAATGTCAAGCCCAGTGAACAACTGCGCACCAAACCTGTACCACACACATCTAATCCACTATTTTGAAAACAAAACTTCCTCTCCTTTGTCTAGCAAGTGACTCCGTTATATCGATTTCGAGTTCCGTACCCAACGTTGTTCATTCAACTGGAGCTTTGTCAGTACAATTTGGCCCAGTGGTTGGAAGATCGAAATCGACGTTTGGCCTCTCTCGTGGCAGCTCAATCGTCTAATCACTTGCCTAAAGAATCGCTTTGGGCGCATGTGGTGCCTCACGCTCCGGCCAGATGGCTTTCTGATCAGATTGCCAGTGGGGTTGCTTATTTGCACTCGGAAAGTATGATGCATCGAGACTTGAAGGTATTCGGTTTTAGATCGACTGTGTGCTATAGGGTGTTTGCCGCTTTTCACCGAATTTCGGTTTCGAGTTCGCATATGCCTAATTCCACATTTTAAGTTTTCTTCTGATAATTGTACTGGACAATTTGCTATCCATGTTAGTCAGAACGTCACTTTTCATTTGAACGTGACGATTAACCACCCCAACGACAGTATTGATATTTATGGGTTAATATTGTTGTTTTTCGTTCACCACTTCTGACGCAATATCCAACCCTCTAGTATTGTATTGCTGGTACTGCACTTAGCATTTCCGAACCGTAAACAGAACGGATATGAGAAAACATATTGTGCATTGTGCTGATGTTCATTATCAAGTAAATCCTTGGTTAAGCCACAACAGCGAAACCGATAACTCTTTTGGTTTTAAATCGTCGTGGCCTAACCAAGGAATTACTTATTAATGATATTGCACTTCTGTCAGATTTTCCGTCAGATTTTTCGGGCATTGCGCTCATGGGTACGGTCTTCGCTCCACGAAAGTTCCAACGAGTTCTGTGTGCAATTTCTGTTTCTCATTACAACGATGTTTATCGCTCACATGTGTAGTCGATGTTGTTCGTTTATAATGATTTTATTAAATGTATGCTCTTGACAAACCCAGTTTCCTGTCCAACTATGTAATCATTCATGGACATCTCTCAGCCCTGTTCTCCTGATGTAATAATGTGGTGAATGACCGATTCGGAGGTGTGAGTACTCCAACACTCGATGGAATGTCTCGACACGGTTGTGAGATATGGACAAAGCCCACAGCGGATAGAGCGTTGACAACACGGGTCGCACAACGAGATCGGACTAACTCACGAGGCACGACGGACGAAATAAACCCGACAAACTTGGTAAAAGTGCACATGATGTGAGAGTGGGAACCGCCGGCATATTTTGGACCGGGATTCCGGTTCATAAACGTGACTGCGCGTGAGCGAGCGGGTTGGACAATAAAGATTGTGCTTCATTGAACGACTTTTGCTATGGTAGGGGCTTGACCATTGTGCACCGCTTCTCCTGAGTTAGCTTGCAGTAATCCAGATAGTGTATTTGTCGTAACTGAGTGGAATAGGTGGACGTCACGAGACCTCTGGTCGGCTGTGTTTCGTTTTGTCACACACACACTGTTGAACAATAAATAACATGTTCACTTATATTTGTGCCGCCATCCCATAAAAACTATTGCGAACATTCCAATGATGTTTCAGTGATGTACCAGTTCTGTTCAACTTCTATTTGTACGGAGTGTGCAAGGAACAACCAGTGGGTGAGTAAACGGTCGATTCATGTGAAGTAGTTCTCCGCTATGACGGACTCTAAGTTGTGAACCCATTCGGTACCGGAGTGGTCAGTAATGCTTCTGAATTCAGGCTTACTGTTGAACAGTTTTCATCTTAGTCAAGGATGTATGTAGATCACGCTTGCTGTTCCCCAATTTTTTAATGGACTTATATGTACCGTCGGCGAATAACGCTGTATCTATAGACTGCAGAGGTGCGTTGGACCCACTAGACTCACGTGGTGGACGCAGGCATGTGTCAACCAAGGTTGTCAACATACTGCCTGTGCCGTATTCTAACACGTGGGCTGGCGTTGGATCCGATCGGAAATCGCCAAAATATTCCGTATCAAATATTTTCTGCCAAGTTTGTTCACTTTCCCCATTCCAGTTTGTTGGACGGTATATCACACTATTGTCTGTAATACTCGTATTCGGCAAAAGATCGACTAACGTAAACTATACTGATGACAAGTACTGTTGTTTGACCGTCTTCAATCAGTTGCATGTTAGACAGTAGTTTGTACACCCCTGATATCTTGTGGTGTAGCCTCAGAGTGCAACCTGTTGCTCTGAGACCGTAATATTCATGTTAATCTTACGCAATGTAGTGAAGTTCGAGAGGTTGTTGGCCGACTATATATATATATATATATATATATATATATATATATATTCTTAGAGTTAAGATAGGTTTCTCCAACTTCGGGTATCTTTGATTTCAAAAGGGTCGCATTTATAAGGGTACATTTAAGGCGATTTCGCTTTACGGTAGCCAATGGTTGAAAGTGTCAAACCTCTCGAGACGTTTTTTATCGCTGATGCCTGTTCTCGGTCATATGCATAGGAGGACACCACCGAGGAGGTCAAGATGGAAATTTTCGATCACGAGAATCAAGACGAATCCACTCCGTCAACCACAGAAGTACTTAGATTTGCATGGTGACTGTTTTGAGAATTTCAACTCACCGTCTACGATGTCGTACGCCGTTTGCCAATACCAAGGTGTGAAGTAGCAAATCGATGATTTAACATAAGAATAAAAGCAGCCACTAACGTTAGAAACGGTGGGCCGTGTCCGTTTTCTAAGTTGGACCCCTTGTGACCCATCGGATGTCTGGCTGGAGACATTAGGCATATGGCTGCCAATCGGATTCAGCGGTGTCGTTTGGCTGAATTGTCTGCAGGGTGTTGATTACTAACTGAACGGAATAGTGACAGCTGCAAAAGAGACGCCTTCTTACAGACACTGCTTTCTTTTGATTTGGTTGTTCGTTTACGACTTGTCAGCACTTATATACTCAGACATAAGGGGACCTTGTTTTTTCAAGTCACACTACTGCTGTTCTCTAGCCTCCTGACTGGAACACCTTTTTGACAGTTCTAAAGTAGATAAACGTCAATTTCAACCGCTAATATATTGCAGTCGATGGTAGTGATTCACGTTGGGGAAGAGGCTTCTTATTGTTTATTGCTGCTGGTGTTGGCAGTCGGTAAAAAAATGTGAGCAATAGGCTGGGTGTGTTCATGATCCTCTTGTCTCCCTTCTCGTCTCAGCCGGAGAACGTGCTAATATGTGGCCCGCCATTGGCCTCTTTGTCCGATGCCCCCTGTAGTTGTCATCCGGGCAGATTGCAGCGTGTCCCCACCGCGTGCGTCATTCCATCGCCTATGGATACGCCGTACAAGGAGCAGTCGGCTTGTTATCACCACTTATTGGTCAAAATTTGCGATTTCGGTTTGGCGCGCATCTTGGACGGGGCACATGATACTGTGACATTTCGCAAAACCAAGGGTGAGTACATACTTCACTAAACGGTTCAGCTTGAATTGCATTTTAAACAGACAGATTACTGTTAAGTTGGGATCGACTGGTAGCCTAAAAGTGCAAACGCCTCATTTATGTGCGATCTGTTGAGACGGTAAAGATGAATGGGAACTCCTTAATTACCTTCTCTTGTTAATAAATAAAAATGCTCCCAGGTTCTAGTCCAGTTAACTCATGGTCTGTACACCCTGTCACTGGTCAGTAAGGCGCAGGATATATGTGAACTGCATAAGATGTCCATTGTAACCACCGTGCACATATTACCGGCATTTTGCGTCAACATTCACTTCAGTTTCAAAAAATTACACCCGCCTAATTCGAAGAATGCTTTTATCTCGCAAACAATTTATTATTCTTCTGAAGTAGGTAACGTGGATTTTACTCTATTTTTAGTCTGTACAAATCCTAAGTATCAAGTCGTCATCATAGTTAATGTTGACGCCTAACTGATGTCTACAGCTCCCTCTCGAGATCACTCTTTCTGCTAAGTCGGCGTTGACGACAAACCAACGGGTCAACTCCGAATTGAGACTGGTGTTGCAGCAGCGGATGGATTCGAGTGACTCGTGTTTGTATGGAACAACTTACAAAGACACCCATGTCAGTTCCTACCATTCATCGCCTTTTTCAGATTCTAACAGATGCCAATTCTCACGTGACCGGAGCAGGATCTAGTTTGTCTGCGCCATCCACAATGTTGAGTAAGCTGTGTACGCTTCCAATGCTGAGGTCGATTGTTCACTCTACATTGCGGAACAACTTCTCGTCAATGTGATCTGCTTCCATCAATCCAAAATCCCCGAACAATTTGCCAGTATTGTGTAGTGTAATTAAGACAATTCAAACTAGTGATCATTACTCGAATGGACTGCACACACCTCTCCTTTTCTGTCTACCGTAGCGGAACGTGCCACAGAACAGATTGTGGTAGTCCATCTGATCGCGTAAACTTCCCTTCACTTGTCGAATCTGGATGGTGACTTAAGTGGCGATGTTGATCACTAGGCGATAGTTGAATACCTCATGTACGATCCTCTTGTGTTTTTCTCTATAGCACTCCGTAATCGACTGGTGTCGAGAGAGTATATAGTTAGCACTACTACGGGTAGAATTAGAAGCCTGTTCTGCTTCAGCCGTTTGGCTCTGCGAACGTTAGCAGAGGTTTCAATCAGACAATCCCTAATGGACTGTCAGTATTTGGGTCCTCTGTGTTTTTGTCACCCTGTTGAACCGTGACAGTGTCTGTTTACGCCCTATTGAATAAGATGATGTCGTTTCAAGATGTGACCGATTTGTACGCTAGAGTGTATCGTCCTGTTGATTCAGGGTGACATTTTGAGTTGGCATCACATTCCGTCTGAATATGCGTTTACTACCCCCGTTGAAACGTGAATGGCAGACATATATTTATGGAATTCTTTCATAGACATTGTAACTGATGTAAATCAGAAAGTGTTCACTGCATTGTTGGACTAGCTGTCAAACTCATATGTGAGGGGATTATTGGATAACACTAGAAGATTTAGCATGTAGAATCCGTTTGAAATGACAGTAATGGAGGAAGTGGAATCCAACCTTATTGAACATAAAACAACGTTGTTATCATGTTCGAAAAACACAGTATCTACGGAAAGTAGATTAGGTTCGGTGAGTTTGACGGAATGACGTTTATGGTTGCTAGTTGCATAAACGGTGTGGTTAGATACTGTCTGGCTGACACTGGGAACACTACAGAAACTATATTTTCGCGCCGTGATCAAACTCACCATTAGAGTGGGATGTAGAAAGCATTGTGGGACACACCCTGTTGTTTACTCCCACAGCGATGACATTTCTGTTCACAGCCAATGTCCGAAAGCAGTGTGATCGCTCGGATCGAAGAACTGGAAGTTTGCTTTCACTGGGAAAATGTGTACCTGACAGCACTGATCTTTGTATGGAATCCCCTGTATCTGTCCACGATAGCAAACGCATCTTTAACTGTGGTCTTCGACTGTGAGTTCGGTTACCGGAAGTCTGCCAAACGTTTCCCCGTGAACTAGGGTGAGACGGTAGTATTCTTAAGCAATCCACTACCACCAATTTCACTGTAATTTTAAGAGCAGGAAAGATATCCATCTAATCTGAAAATGCCATCTTCCAAATTGACCAGTTTCTTACTATTGGTTACACTGTGGGACGCGTTCAGAACTGCTCAGGAACATGTATAGGATATCCGACATGACAGGTTTGCAGAGGGACGTAATGCGTGTATCCCGTAAGCTCAAAATGCACTCAGCAAAATAACTCGTGTATTGTAATGAACACTAAATACCGATAACAGTGTAGACGCAAATTGAACGCAGAAACATGATTCAAACTACGCGTCGGTCGTTTTGACTAAACAGTCACGTGGTTAGTCAAACAAGTCAGCGGAAAACGTCGGGAGATCAGTAGTTGGTCAACGTTCGAGTGTACAGCACACAACTTTTCCCCGTCTGAACGCACCAGCTTCCGTCACCGGTTATCACGTGGATTGAAGCTACATGCTTCAGTTGGCAACATAATGAAACGGTAAGGGACTTCGTGGTGTGACTGGATGACACGTCGACGACCTGACAGGTGAAAACTACTGTAAAAGCTTTCTGAAACAGCCAACTTGGTTGAGGGTCGCGTACACTTCAAACACTTGGTGGACGTTGTTACGTAGCCGAGTAAATAAGTTTGCAAGTGATTCGAACTATCAGTGTGACCACCATGAAGTGGATTTGGGACTCTTATGACCATCTAACAACCCTTGCTTCTCAAATGACGTGTAAAGCCGTGCCAAGAAATCCCAGAGGGTCATCGGTAACCTCTTTATCACAGTCAACACCTCCCGTTGATAAATTTTTGGCTGTTTTCGTCGAACCTTTGTTTTCCTTGTATTTTTGCAATCTATCCTTGATAGGGCGTCTCATTATTGCTCATTTAGAATTACTACTTCCACTTGCTAGGTTTCCGTCAATCTCAGAATCGTGCAAGGTGTCACCCTCCAAGCCTGCTGTCCTTAGAATCTCCAATGATTCAAGACGAACCAGCAAGCCTGTCAGCCTTGATTGCAACTACGTGAGTACATTGGATATGGCTTATTTGTGTGTAGTTGGACAGATAAAATTATGCTAACCGTCGTCATTTCGTGGCGACAAAAACTTACCAGAATGTATGATCGTAGTTTCGGATTCGATAGTTTACCTACAGTATGTCAGTTTCATACTACTTATGTTTGGCCGCAGCTTTCTCATTCAGATAGGTTCCTGAGTCTTTCTGATTAAAAAAGTAGTGCTGGATCCGTTTCATTCGTGTTCTGGTTCATCATTTGTGCGTATCGCTGCCCTCATGACTTTGAACTAGAATGCGCAATCGACCAGGCTGAACGCAATTTACACGGGATTGTAGCTAAACGTTTGAACGTAGTTATTTAGTCGCATCTGCTTTGAGGCTAACGGAGCACGGAATAACTGACGCACGCTTTATAGTCGTGAGAGCAGGATGGCGAGTTCCAGGGCAATGTAATACAGGGTAACAGTAACGGGGGGTCCTGGATTGACCATTATAAACGACTGAGCGTTTATAGAATTATATTAGTATTATGGAAGTCAGACTTTATCACTAGCTGACAGTAATGACACGTGAATTCACACGCTGTTATCTAACTGGTCCGATGTTGAACCTGGTTAACAAAGAAAGACGTGAAAGTGTCATTGGTGATCCATCCCCAATGTTGCATTCAAAAGCGATATCAAATTGGCCAGGTTTTTGCGTCACCGTCCGAATCACAGACGTTAAGTTACTGGGAGTTCGCTGTACTCAAAACGTTGGCCGAACATCACAAACACCACGCACACTTGATCACAACTTTCATATTCAGATGCGCTTTCAAGCCTACCCCTTTCAAAGCTAACTAGTGGCTATTGTCACTATTGTTCTTATTACTGTTGAGTTTAAGCATGGTGTTCCTAAAGTGCGACTTAACAGTCATGACTACCACGACGCGACAGTCCTTCTAGGTGTATTCGAGGAATCTGCAAGTTCGTGGCTTATAGCTGACGCACCAAAATGCACAGACAACACTGATTAAATCATTTACCTTGTTTGTGAACAGATGTGTTGCACCATGTACTATCCAGTATAGTCACTGACGGTTGGAGGTAATCTTAGAGTGGCCAGGCGATTGCGTAATCACAGGCTATAAAAGCCTTGCCCACTCCGTTAAGCAAAGTTGAGAGGTGCTCGTTGTCAGATTTGAAGGTGTGCAACAACCGACTGGAAACGCTTTCTTACATGACATTGTCGCAGTAAACGGTGAACTAACCTCTCCGAAATTGTTTTTCATCTTTAGAACTTCCTAGCGTTTTGCCTTCATACGTTTCTATTCATCGATTACTGTGTCATTTCGTGAATTATTGACAGAACCAACTCTGGATACGGTCAAGTGCTGAACATGTCTGTAGATTTAGGTAGTCTTACAGCATCCAGCCAAAAGGTTCACCGCTGTTGTCATTTGGTCTGTTTTGTAAAATACTACCACGTATGTGAGCCATCCACACTTTCCGTTCATCTTTCAGATCTTCCGACCATTCCCAACATTGTAATTCCCACACCCACCCCCTTGATAGTACACGTGACGTTGTCAACCATCAGAATCATCCGTCCACGTCCCTTCTTCCGCTGTCCTTATCTCGTCAAGCACCACAATTGTTAACTGCAAACCTAGGTAGCGCGATCTATGCTGCCCCCGAAACAGTTGTGAATTCGTTTTCGCGAGCGGCCTATGACCACAAAGTGAGCACCATCTGTTTGTAACATTTGAAGTCTTATCCTGTGGGTATTTTTTTACACTGATCCGCTATGTATGTAGTTGGACTGGAGCGGTTGGTTACTCATCAGTATGATCAAGGACAGTAAAACATCAGTGACTCTCACCAGTGACTTTCATACAACTGTGAAGAAAAGTCCTGGCCAAGGAAAAAACAAGGGGAGGGAACCTAACTCCTAAAAATAGCTACGCATATATTCAAACATTCAAAATCAAGTTGCCTACAATCTTCAAATAAGCTGTAAGTGAATGTGAGGGGTTATCAAAAAGACAGGTTCCTCACAACTTTCACTGTCCCACATCATTAACTGCACTTACTTCATAGATAACTCGGCTAAACAACGACAGTCTTCACCCCATTGAACCCGATTAGCGGCCATTTCACCTGTTTCCAGCCACGGACTTTGTGAATCTCAAAGGCCCCAGCCCGAGAGAAGAACCTGACCTAAAGTGAATAACTCCTCGGTGAACAACTTCATTTCCCTACGCTGAGCTTTTTTACTGTTCACCTCGCATCTCAGGCCAGTCGACCGCAGCATCGGCAGTGTTCAGTGCGACAGGCAACTAGGTAGAATCGGTGGTGTATGGCCCAACCATCTAGGTCTGTGTAAACGTAAGGATTGAACAAAGGAACTCGCCCACCACACACGAGTAAATATCCCCTCTTCGATTTTTACCCATTGGTGCCACCCGATGCAAGCGGTCGAACACAGACATCGATGGGCAAATACCTGAAAACAGTTCACTTCTTCCACTAAAAGCGGACAAGTTTCGTAACCATAACCGTCCCTTCTATTCACGACCATTAAGCTTTGGAGGGATGTTTCATCATCATCATCATCATAGACAGCAATACATCCGTGGTTCACATCAATGCTTAACTTCCACACAACCATGAAGAAAAAGCAAACCCTATATATATATAGGATAGAAGGAAAAAAGAAGAGGACGGGAAGGGACCTAACTACCGAAAATGACTACGCCCCTATTCAAACATTCAACATCAAGGTGCCTACACCTTGCAAACAAACAACCGAGCTGCAAGTGAGAGTAAGGCGTCATCAGCGAGACAGCTTCCTTACGGCTTTCACTGCCCCGTGTCATTAAATGCACTCACTTCACAGACAGCTCGGCCAAACAACGACAACATTCACGCCACTGAGCTCGATTAGCC
>QNGE01002698.1:65922-77743 GCA_008508345.1 Paragonimus westermani
TGTTTGTGTTGTGAGTATTCATGGTTGTGTGTGGGCTGAGATACTGCCAGGACGCCCAGACCTAGACAGGAGAACGATTAGGGTTCTCAACCAAAGCCTTTGGCTCAAAAGCCTGTACTGCAAGGCAGCGGGTGGGTAGCGGTGTACCAGAAATGGTACGTCTTTCGGGAAGGGATGCCAACCAACTTCCAACCCCCAACCTGGAGGACCAGGAGACTGTGGTTTGTCAGACCTCTACCTGTTGGTCTGCCTGGTATAAGTAACTCTGTCGAGTTTAGTCCAAAAGGTCATCGAGATGCGCAAGCCGTCAAACCACGTCAAGGTCCAGTCTCACCGTGACGAGAGGGATGTTTCTCTGTCGCCAAATGTCTTTGTTTGGCAACTCTCGCCCTAGCCATGAAAACAGCCTTCTGTTTCACTCACTGTACTCCCACCACTGCTGGTGTCATCGAGATGCGCTAACCGACACATCACTTCAAGGTCCAGTCTCACCGTGACGGAGTGGAAACACAACAGGTCTCTCAGTTGGAGTTGTCCTTCTTGTCGTGCGTGAAAACAACAATCGGGTGGAGCGGCAAGACTGAAAGGAATATCGATAGAATGGTTAATAAGAACGAACCCCGATGGAAAACGAATGTAACAAAACAGTTGTCCCTGGTGATGAGGACTATTCAACAGAAACGTCGCCAAATGACCCTTCTGAGATTATCGCCAAAATGTTTTCTCCCTTCACATTTAGTGTCTTTAGTGCAACGGTACCCACCGCTCCGTTGTGGTTCATGAACTTTGGCAATCATGTCTTGAATTATCCGTCCGAAACAGAGACTGATTTCCCGTTATGATGTGATGGCCATTGCCTCGTATATCACGACAGTTCACAACTCCACGCTAGGCTCTCGCACCAAGAAACACCTACGGTTTCTCGGAAAAACTGTTATAGAAGTTGCCAGAAGTTAATGTCTGCCACGTTTTAAACAGAAGGGTCTTCTTGGCGGCCAATATAAATTACGCACCCAAGGCTTATATGACGTGGCCAAACCAGAACGTGGTAGCAGATTACAAGGACATGAGATTACAACAAAACAGTTTGCTAGATAGTCTATGCAGCAGATCTGAAAGAAAAAACGTAAACAACCCGCGTTTCTGGTTGTGCCATGTGGTAATTTCACCTAGCGCTCGCGAATGTAACCGATTTCTGGACCCTGATTTGGAACTGCATGAAATACTATCACTGTCGTCATCTATGGGCTTAATCAGCGCCGCATTTCATTACAATGATCTTTACAAGGGCTACCTTAGCAACTGATCATAAACAAACACCAGCTGAGGAGACCACCAGTTTATCCATCGAAGTTAGTGTGAGCTGACGCACACAGGTATATGTTCAGCTTGCCACAGCCTACAGCTAACAATACGTCGATCACACTGAGCGACTTCATTGTGTGCTTTGCGCTGCTACATGTTTGCCACTAACGCCATGTCATCAGGCTGCACACAATTAAAACCGGATAACCGTAGTTAGAACCCGCCTCCGAGCAGTTGTTAGTCGGTGTTGTTACCAGTTAGCTGCTCACATTACAATAACGTGCCACTGAGCTCTGCTATTATTGGTCACTTGCTGATTAGCGATAAAGCATCCGACGATAATCGGTTAGGTCTTGAACAATCATTCGATTCAAACTAGATTTGCTACGCCAGTTTGAGCTGATTAACGAACCTAGATGTTGTCCTCATCGACAGTGAAGAAACAGACAAGGCTGAAAGGAATGTAACCGGTCATCAAATGAGTTTCGTTTGTTCCACGATAGATCCCGAACGAGTACATGGTTATCCAGTGTCCGAGATAACCGCGTACCGAGTAGTTGTTTCCATTTCGATAAGTAATGCAACAATTAGTTCACAACTTCGACCAATTTGGTCACCAACAGCCATAAAATTGACTCATTTTAGAACTTCAAGTAAAACAATTACATTGGCAGATATAACTGACAGACGAGTGTTCGGCTACGTTGGCAGCCATTCGAGCTACCTGGACTCCACGTTATAATGTCAGCAGCATGCATTAAGCTACGCCAGTAAATTTGCCTATATATTCCGACAAAACTCGTTAGCGAAACCGTGGACACCAAACAGATGGGACTTATGAATACTTACATTGAAACGATATCGCATGTTATTCACACTACTGAGTTGGTTGCCTCGAACCAATTAAGACATAGTGATTCCCATTTGCCGTTTGTGCAGATTGCTAGAACAGACGCACATGTGTACCGTTGGACAAGAAAGTAGACAGGAACAATCACCATTACTCATCTGGACATGAAGTGTAGAACTATCAAAGCACTGTACCTTTTGGTGTGTAGTACCCCTGACCGCTGAATACCAATGAATTACTAGATTCTTAACTTCCATACGAGCCTACACATCACTCGCACACTCACCTGACTGGGCACCATATCCTGAGTACCACCCAACACAAGACAAAAAACGAGCACGATCTACATGAAGTGCTCTGACAGTATCCTCGCTCTCATCTACTTATAGGAGTCCACCCATCTTCTGAGGATATCACTACTCTTCTTTGTACGCCGCTCGTCAGTTTCAAAACGTCACGTCCTCCTTCCACGCAATAATGTTGACAAACTAAGCTCATGTCGTTTGAAGCACACTGAGCACGCTTGCAAGTGAGTTAAAAACAGGTGTCACGCACACATGAACGGGAAGCAGCTCCCAAACAAGCTGACCAGTTTAGAACGCTACTGGCATGCCTAACTGAGGCTGTGAGCCAAAAAATGCGCAAACACTTTCGAAAATGGATGTAGGATGTGAAGTCAGCTAGTTATACTCAACGATCGGTGCGGTCATTCGTCAGCCTGCAGCAACCAACGATCGTATGATTTCTTTGAGGGTATTGGCTGCAGTCGTGCTCTTTCCGCTTGTTTTGAGCGCATGCTTTTAGGTATACACGCCGCAAGCGTGATGCGGACTCGCTGTCACGTTCTTCAGATGGGTAACCATTTGCACGCAATCGATGCCTGCCTTTTCTTACCGATTCATCTATTAATTCAATCACCAAGGTCGTCCCGATTACATCTTTTCAAGTACTGGTTAGATTGCCTGAAGGTTCCACGCACTATTTGCTCGACAAGTTTCTGAATATCGTTCAGTGGAACTGGGGCCCATCCCGGATGTTTCTTCCTTCTCTTTGTTGTTGTCGTTGACTCTAGATTGGATAAGATTAAAACACATCTCCAGACTGCTGAAAACATACGGTTTCTTCCCCAACCACACTGCTTTCTTTTGATGAATGCCTAATGGAACAATTGTTCAGTTGCTCCTCAAAAAAGGCGTTCTGCATTGTTAGTGGACGAGGACCAAGCGTATCACCAGTGGTTTTCTGTAAGCCCTCCTTGAAGCAACGGACAATAGCCAACTTCGAAAGATACGCTTCAGGAAGGTCAACTACTCGATTACCGTTCCGTACTTTTCTCAGTCTGGAAGCAGAAGTCATAAATGTGTGAAGCAGGTTCCAGAGGGGTTCTGATGGCCAGGATCAGGTTAGAAAGCTCCATCTACCTTCCCTCCAACAGTACGAAAAACGACACCTAACCACAGCTAGATGTGCAATCAGGAATGATAAGGATTGGAATCCACTGGCGATTTTGTTGTAAGACCTTGTCTAGTTCATCTTTTTCATACGTACCTCTTGTTCACTGGGAACTCTGAAACTAGCTCTAGCTATACTGCATTTAATAAATGTAAACACAAGCCGTGTATGTTAGTGTCGCTTACTCCTATCGATAAAACCGGCCATTTTGACCAACGTTTTGCTATAGTTAACATCGACAACAGCAGATCGCTGGTTGACACTGATGCCTAACCGTCATACGACCATAACAAAAAGTCGCATCATAATCTAGACACAAAAAGAAGCGTTTGCAGGATGAGTTCCTTGCGGTCCACACCACATCTTCTCATTAATTCCGTTCACTTGACAGATAAAATCAAACAATAATAGTGTTTACATAACTCGACCGGATTGAGTGCTGGTTCCCCTAGAACCTCCAACTATCGGTGGAGGTATGAGAACCCCAGGCCGGGAGATGAGCACGACACAAGCGGCCATACACATAGCTCCATGCCAAGTAATCGTTTGTTTACCTCGAAGCTTATGCCAACCGGCGACAGAACCGGCAATCTTCGGTGTAAATGATTAGTTAACACCTTTGGTGCATAGCTTAGCCATCCTAGAATATGCACCCATGGAGATGTACCAATTAGCATGCATCGAACGGTACTGGATCAACCGCTTTTGTCGTGATAGTACGAGATGAAGAGGAGTGATCTAACATAACACACCGTTACCCTAACATCGGTCAGGGAGATTTGTGAGGTTAGTCATCGCTTCAGTGTTTGTGACAGATAAATCAAGATGAGTGGAAAACCGAGGCATTAACTATGCGCGATGTTTAAATAGGGAAAACAAGACGTTAGCCTTCGGAAGCCACACCAAAGCAATACACACCAGACTACTTCAACACCCACGATGTGCGTCACTGGGGTAATGGTAACGGAGGTGTCAGTATAGAAGAGATCAGTATTTATGGCAAATAGTTGCAGCGAGAACTCTTCACTGTGAATGAATGATTGCACCTCACATAAGAGCTGATCATGCTCGCAGCAACCATAACCTAATGTCGACGCCAAGGCTGGACCTCCCCACTTGTGGGGTTCCATCCCGATTGCCGGACGAATGGACTGCAGCCCTCAACACTGTATAAGGTTAATGTAGTGATAAACCAACGGTTAAAAGTAGGCAGTGACTCGAGTAGGTAGTTTTACAGAAAACAGTACTACACGTCGCAGAATGAGGGACATATTGATAGCAAATCGAACACACAAACCACGCTGGTCACTGTTTTCGTCAGATTTTAAAGCCACCGAACACAAGATTGGTTGGATAAAACATTCACTTTAGAGATACATCCCACTGGGCCTATGTACTTGCTGGTACATCAGACGTAAATAGATATGCGCTTCGCCAAGAACTAAAATGCGCTGATGTCGTAAAACGAAGACAATGTCAAGGATTTGCATACGTACTTTCTGAAATCCATGAAACTAATCTAGTATTATCTCATAAAGCACGTATGACAGCCAATCCTACCAACCTACATAAGTTACAAGCTTGCATAGAGAAAACGGTTTCTTGATCCCACTGTTCCACTAAACCTAGGCCTTCGTTAAAGCAAATGTAAAACTGGATGGTAACCTGATATCGAAAAGTGAAACGACCAGAAAAAAGGATTTCAAGATAAATTTATTCAGATGTGATACGACTGAAACACTTATTTGTCTCACTACATACTTTTCCTACTTCCGTAATCATGTGTTGATTCGTTTCCATTTGGATTTTAGCTGCATGGTTCAGTTACAAGCTGACAAAGGCTCAAATCAGGTTAGAAAATTAGAGTCAGCTCATTCACTGAACTATCGCGATTTAAAAGGCTTCTAAAAAGATGGAACCGACTTTGCGACCAGACCTTTTTCAGGCCGAACCCACTCACTGTGTGCAGATTGCTGGACATACTGAAGGAAAGCCTGCCCTAATGTCTTAGCTGCCACAATGACAAACACAGTCCTTACAAAAAACTATGTTGCTCCCCAATCCACAAAAACACCAGTAATTGTGTTGATTACCAGTTACCACGGCTCTTGAGAGTACACATTTGATCAAAGTTAATAGTTGTGCATCATGTCCATCTACAGCGAGACAAGAACATGGTCAACCATACGGTTGTTTTTTCCAGAAGTTGGAGTCTTTCATTGTTGTTTTAAATTTGTCACGCCAGAGTAACAGGAAGAACTCAGCTCTCACCTGTTTGCGGGTTAACTCCACACCAGACACGTCAAAGATTATCGTAATAAAATAACACCGGTCTAAAACCGCCTGCTAATTATCTAAGCAACTCCAAAAAGTGCGTTTCAAAGGAAACTGATGCCCCCTTTTCGTGTCAACTCTCTGCTAAGACGTTTTCGACTGAAAAAATGGGCGACAAAAAAATTAAAAATTTTACTCCAATCATCATCATCATAGACAGCAATACATCAGTGGTTCACACTAACTGCCACACAACCATGAAGAAAAAACAAACCCCATATAGAAAGAGAGAGAAGGAAAAAAGAAGGGGACGAGAAGGGACCTAACTACTGAAAATAACTACGTCCATATTCAATCATTCAACATCAAGGTGCCTACACCTTGCAAACAACCGAGCTGCAAGCACTGGATCCTTTAATTTAATCTATTAAACCAGACAGAAGACAAATCGCGAAATACTCATATTTCACTTCATCTCTTATTTAAAACGGTTTATCGAAATGTCTAAGCATGATGCAAACGGAGTGCTATCAAACAGGTAAAATATTATGGGTCAAAAGCAAGCAGGAGATACAGTCCGCATCGATAGCTTTTGCGCACACAAGCCGGTCTCCGGTGTGATCCTAAATGATGACGGAAATTTTCGGGCGTTACACATGTATAAAGTGAACGAGGTGATCAGGTTCACGGGAAAAAAACAAGGGGCGGTAAGCGTGCTATAACACTACGACTGCGAACGAGTTAACAAACTATGAGGTACAGTAGTCACGAGCAGCGTTCAGCATTACTTTCTGGGTTGATTGTAATAGGCATGGCTGTACTGTAGGATATATACGAAACAAAGCAGACTGAAGTGTGTGGTGAATTGTTAGCCGGACGACCGCCAAGTAGCAGCTGTAGAGAACATTCTAATTGAGCACAGTGTACAGTTGGCAATGACTGGTTAAAACCGCGGAAACTTGTAACCCTATTCAGCGCGACCCTGATTACTAGTGAATAGTGTTATGAGTGAAACCCATGTTATTTCAAAGGTTCTGCCAACAACCGGACTAACAACTCAGTTAAACTGAAGCGGTCCATTAATAATCCGCGGTGAAATAAGCTTATGCCCTTACTTTTCAGGTTACTAAGTCTCGCAGTCAGTCAGCAGACTGCGCCCGTGGTTGTTCGGGATATTCTCTCAGCTTGTGTCAGCCGTCCAACGAAACGTTCCATTAATTTAACGAACTCTTCTGAGATCTGAGTTTTGGACCTAGCAATGACCGTGATGCCAGCGACAGCACCCGCTTTCTACGTTGCCTGTGATATTCGGACCCAACAGGAACCTAGATCTAAAGGGGTCGGCCAGCTAATTACACTTCGGACCTGTTTGATGGGACTGGGTTATTGGAGCCAGTGTTAGGTTCGTAAGTGCCGATCATTGACAGGTAGGCGCTCCGTAAAATGAAGAATAAAAGAGACAGCGAGTGACAGGATGGTCTGAGTCTAGGGCTGTTTTAAGGGCGACGGCCCTGGAAAGAGCTACAACTACAACAGCTAGACGGTCCACCTTAGACCACGAGTGCGTATTCGTTTAAAACAGTCATCGACCTGACCAGACAATACTATGGCCCGAGCCGTCTTTCAACGTTACTGCGAAAATATGAAATGAAAAACCACCCAGGGGAAGGAAACGAACAGCTAAACCGGTGTGGACGAAAGTATGTCTTCGCCGACAGCGTACTACCATTTTGGAGTGTTCCCAACCAACTATGTAAGACCACGAAATCCCCAATCGAGAGGACACCTACTCACTTTAATCATCGGAAGTGGATAGAATTGGCATACTCCGTCGCCATGTGGTCCTTTGACTGTCTAGCGGTGTTCCCTGACTGTATGTGGTTTCAGACAATGAACAGTGTGCAAGACACTCGGTCTGCATGCAGAGAACGTAACCCAACCATCGCACTTTGCGTTTACACGAGTCGATCCACTGATTGTATATCCTAAATGCAAATGACCGAAGTTGTGTTGCTCGCGCGATGCGAGCGTATTAGTGGACGCAACAGTAGTCTAACAGTTACTCAGTTGACAACATCGTCACGAACAAACGATGAGGCAAAATGAATCATCGTCATCATCTTAGCAGTACATCAGTGGTTCACATTAACCCTTAACTGCCACGCAACCATGAAGAAAAAGCAAACCCTATATAGGAAGAGAAGGAAAAAGAAGGGGACAGGAAGGGACCTAACTACTGAAAATGACTACGTCCATATTCAAACATCCAACATCAAGGTGTCTACACCTTGCAAACAAAATGAATCACACAAGCATTATATAACCTCCCTTTCAGCGGTAACCGGACGTCCTGTTCAGAATTCTACCAAATCACCGCGTTTCAGGATTATCCAACTAGCGTATCATCACACTCCCATCCTTATCTAGCGAAACAGCGTCGGAGTTACGTGTCAAACGCAGACCAGCTAGCTTATGTTAGGAACCAACCGTAGCATCACTGCTGCCAGTAGAAGTACGGGCAGACACTCAGGACAGACGATGGGCGATGGGAACACGAGATGTCAGGGATATTCGAACGGATGGTGTATAGTCTAGTACAAACAACGCAACCTACGAAAGAGGCGCTGGCCACCGTGCTCAAAATGGCGTCAAGTGCGGCCTTACCAATGACATGGGATTGCCAGTCATCCTGGTAGAGATAAACTGCTCCCATTCTGCTGTCAATTTCAATAAAATCCCTAAACATCAGATTCACAGGCTTCTCGATTAACCATTTGAAACCGTAACAGTTAGGCGGAGTCGTCAACAGTCGTGCACACATCCAGAAGGCCCAGGAATGGTTATCGTTCCCTACCTGATGCAACAGAATTTTCTGAATCTCGTCATCTTTGGGATTCACAAACGTCTGCAACAAATACGTAAGAATGAGCATCCGGGAGACAGTAGGGCATGGTTACAGTTATGGCCAAACCGACAAAAAAAGACGAATGTTTGTTACTGCAAAACGAACATTAAATATATTCACGGTAGATGAAATTGAAGTAAAAGGCTAGCAATCAGGCAACGTCCAGAGGACAGAGCATAAACACAGAGGAACTAAGCACCTAAGTGTAACTAGCGCCGCTGGAAATCCTAAACCTAGGGAGATAGAGAACTCTATTATAAAAGGAGCAGAAATATGCGCACTAATCATGGTCGGTGGCGAGGGTTTAAACTACGCGGCCCACAGTTGGACGATTTACTACCCCACATGCAGCGTCTCTCATATGAAACCCTAGGATGCTTAGAATACCACGAACGTACACGATTCCTGAACATGCACTTCGGAAAGAATTCATCCAAAGCAATGAACTGTGGCTAAATACAGTGAAGCACAATGCATAATCTAAACAAGGAAAATAACTTACCGGAGTTTCATAAGCTGATAAGTGACCCGTGCAGTCTACTTCCTCAACGTGGCTACAGCGAACTTACGGTTGGTTGAATGTGACTGAACTATAGTTATAGAATAGCACTACTAAAACACAAGGTTGTCCATGAAGTGTATATTTATAGGGTTATACAAACAGCTCAGAACTGGATCATCTGACCCTTCTTTTTCTTGTCACCTCCAAGTTCAAAATGTTTACACCGTTTGATGGCAATCTGCTTCTTGAATTTGCATTGTGAACATTCCATTCTTAAAACTATCTTCTTGGTGGTTTTTGCCTTTTTTCTGAAAATGGGTTTTGTCTGACCACCATAACCTTCGGCAAATTAAGAAGAAACTATATGTTAATACCTGACTGTTTGCGATCGTATCGCCGCTTTCCTTGTGCATGCAAGGAGGCTTTCCCTGCTTTATACTGAGTCACTTTGTGGATCGTATGCTTTTTACACTTTGAGCTCGCACAGAAAGTCCTCCTGCTCTTTGGGATGTTCACCATCGTGAAGATCAGCAACCAACCTCAAGACCAAACCACTGGAGTGCTGTTGATTCAAACAACAGTTCAAAAATCTCCGGGTTGACGCTGTACATTTCATTTGACTTCCGAATCAAAAAACTAATGACTGTTTAATATGATAGACATCCTGGTACTTGGCTGACTTGAACTTGTGAAGATCCAAACGGCGTTTATTCAAATTTCTAAAATCAATTCCAGCATGTAGGGCAGAAATTATCGGTAGGAAGTGTAATTTGCCGTTTGACGGCAATAAAACGAGAAATAATTGAGTTCCGGGCATTTTTTCCGTGGTACCGCTCAAGAATTTGAATATCATTGAATTCCATGGCGCAAGGCACCACGAGAGTTAAAAAGTTGTTTCAGTCGATCATAAATCGGTTTGTCCTCCATTTGGCGCCGAGATTGGAATCAGCGGTGTACAAAATTTAAGCGACGTAAGAGCGTAAGCCGTGGATTACGACGTGTTTAGCGCGTTGAGTTCGCATACTTCCCATTGCACAGTTCCCGCGATACATGCTGTCAATCACGCTTTAACGTGGTTAGGCGAGATAACGGGTTGGTATTTAGCTCTTCCACATCGGAGCACAACCACGACATAACTTTCTTGCTGTACGATACACATCCAGGGATTCTTCGGCTTAAAGACCGTGAAGTGAACCACTCGAGGCATCTTTTTTAGCACAACACGCCGATTGCTGAGTTAAAGCAGTGTGCTGCGGATGTTTATGGCAAGTATACAACTACCAGGGATATTTGCAACATCCTTCATCGGTTGAAACCGCTAGTGGTAAGTAAGTGGGTTAGTGTGCACTAATGTAGCGGAAAATCTTCGGTGCACCTACGGTTGCGACCGCCGGGATGTGGTCAGCGTAGACGTGTACGTTAGTGGTAAACTCTCTCGGCTGACAGCGCTCGCCAGTCAGTTGATGTTGAAGCATCTCAAGGGGCGTGCTCCAATGCTGCACTTCGATCGGTTGGACGAGTTCAAGGTAATCGTACTTTATGTAACACCAATTGGTATCTTCGAGTAAGTCACGAGGCCACACGGCATATAGTGAACATCAGTGCGAGTGCAATTTCTATAGGTCCATGTGGTTACCATGTATTTATATGCTGTCCGTATTCAAAATGTACTTTTATCCTTACAGTACGTTGTTGTTAACTGTGACCGCGTTTGCTCTAGGCCGCTTTCCGATCCATCGACAATGGCTTGCTGAATGCAATCTACCCAAAAGCAGTATATTCCGCCGAGAGGTAACGGTCGCCGGCAGTGATGCATTTCAACTGGATTACAAAATGTTGCATCACGGGTTAGCCAAGCTGCACGGTGTAAACTCCAGGACAAGAAACCACGTTTTCAAGACCATCATAGCCTTCACGCACCAGTCCATTGAGACAGCTAAGGCGGCTTTGCCACACACAGACTTTCGACTCCTTCCCCTCTGGAATGCAAAACAGCCAAGGTGAGAGAAGAATGTTCACATGGGAGTGCCCTGTGGATATTGTGGTAACCCCGTTAATACAAACGGTTATCGGTGTGATAAGGACCAGCTATTTTTCCACGTGGAGTGCATGAATAATGCTGACGTATCGCACTGCCCCTTCTGCACAGGGCAGGTACAACGCCCTCGTCAGGTAAGTTATGATATCATTAACTATGCAGGTTCAGTTGCATCGACCTCAAACACTGTACTACCTCCTACGTTTGAACGCAAACAGAGACTCTGTGCAGCTTCATTGATCATTAATGAGGCCTCTGAAGATGAGTTTTGCGTTGTTCCCCCACGCAAGCGGGTCCGAGTAAACTTGTTGGCAATCGGTTTCACAGACGTCACTGGCAACGGTAAGTGATCCCCACTCAACGTGTTACATACCGTTTATCTTTATACCAGCATGCACAGCAGGAGGACGACTTCTACTGAGGTGGAACCGAAAGCAACGAAACACCGTGAATGCAGACGAAATATTCCAGATGATGAAAACATGTACATATAAT
>QNGE01002698.1:83510-105752 GCA_008508345.1 Paragonimus westermani
GCCTCTGAAGATGAGTTTTGCGTTGTTCCCCCACGCAAGCGGGTCCGAGTAAACTTGTTGGCAATCGGTTTCACAGACGTCACTGGCAACGGTAAGTGATCCCCACTCAACGTGTTACATACCGTTTATCTTTATACCAGCATGCACAGCAGGAGGACGACTTCTACTGAGGTGGAACCGAAAGCAACGAAACACCGTGAATGCAGACGAAATATTCCAGATGATGAAAACATGTACATATAATAAACGTGTTCCGACAATTCAGTATCATTTTCACGTCTTGACTGTAGGGTGCACGTAGGCTGACCGTCGGGCATAGACGTCAGTGTGTCCAACCATAGGTCGTGGCATTGTGACTATAGGGTGCACGTGGGCTGACCGTCGAGCGGTTCACCCCGGATGGCTCCATACGGTAGAATGCTTCACTTCGCGTTTACCCACTTTTCCCTTTTTGGTAGGCACATGAAACCCCATCTCCTGGGAGGTCCTGAAAATGCACGAACTCGACGATTTCTCTGTTAACATATTGTCAATGCGGCTTACGCCTGATTACGTTGAGCAGTATATACGGCAAACAGATCTCACCGACTTGCGTCCGCATTATGTTTGTGATTCATCAGCGGCAGCCTTATCTACTTACCCACGGCTTCTCCAAATCTGAGTGGTTTCGAGTTGCACATGGAGACGGTCATGAACACTCGAACTTATCAACTGTAGGCATCTATTTCACGGAAAATGACCTGCAACTCACACGGTGCATGTTTACTAGTTATTTGTTGCTAACTCACTCTATCTACTGAATCAAAAATTTCAGCTATCTTGTCAACCTATTTCGATATTAACTTAGCGCAATTCCTCGGCGTCCCTGATGAAAATCGTTTACGCATTAAAACAAAAATATTTCCCGCAGCACAATAGGCATAGTTCATACTTCCTTGAATATTTCGTCCACCTTCATCCAGATGATATTCCAAACTCATATAAACGGTGTACCAACGAGAGCATTCACTTCCTGCGGATAATTTACAGCAGGATTTGTTGACCTCCAGATACTTGACGGGTGTGCTGCGCAGATTTACAATATTGGGTTTTTCGTCGGTGCGTTCGTTTGTGGTAGGGCAGAGAGAGGAGGAGAGAATTGAGAAATCCCGATTGCCCTGAACGCCAGAAACAAATCATACTTCGATCTGTACGAAGTAGGAAAAGGTTATTCCAGCATTTGTCTGGCTTTTTCTGAATATGTCTACGCTTGCAGCCTCAACGATGTTTGTAGGCAGTTGGTTCTACGAGCTGACTACCTGGTTCGTTAAAAAGTCAAATCAGACAGCCAATCGTGGTCCTGTTTTCTTGATTGTGAACCTATGACCCCTCAAATCTCTGTCCTGACGCACCTCGAACAAATCTGCCGTGGGACTTGTTCCGGTGTGGTGGGCCATTTTGCACCTCTCAACAAGGCCTCTTCTTACCAGCAGGCGTTCCAGCGGAAATAAGTTCAACCAACTCAGTCGGTCTTAATAGCTTAGACATTTTATACCCTATACCATTAATATGGTGGGCTTTTGTACTGTCTCGAGGACGACTGTCCTTTATGAGTTATAATGACAAGCATGGATAAAATATCCTGAGTGGAGGCGAACTAAAGGCGAGTGAGTTGTAATTACCACTGCCGGACAAGGGTCAGTGATCGCTGATTCCACTTAAATAAGAACCGCCGTGCCTTTGTCGCGGAGGCAGCACACTGAGCAGAGAGCGTAAACGTACTGGTGGATTGGATACCCAAGTCTCTCGTTTACCGTCCAGCTACTTGTTAGTTAGTTCGACTGTCTGCGTGTGTGCATCCTTTGGATACCTGGGATTGACTGAAAAGCATCAGCAAAGATACGAATTTTGGGAACTTTCAGCGATGAATTCCACCTTAATGTCTATTCACAGACTTTGAAAATGTCCTGTTGGAGTGCGCTCATGTACAAGGAACTACCGGCCAGCTTTATATCATCTGTATACGGATAGCATGGACCGACTAGGTCGTTGGTCAGGTCATTTATGTATACCAGGAAAAGCATAGGGGCGAGAACTGGTTCATGATGTGCTTCATCTAACAGAGTACCTTGGTCCAACAATACTCCTTTCAATTTCACTTTACCCGACCTTCCAGCTAGAAACGTCAGTATCCACCTGCAGATACTAGGAGAGATTCCAGCTTCTCGAGGTTTCCAAAACGAAATCCCGTGGCTGACGGAATCGAAGGCTTCCTGATAGCACACCACGACCGCTTCTGTTTTATCTAGCTTCTCCGTACCAGTGTCCCAAAACGACAGCAGATTATTTAAACGAGGTCTATCCCTTAGAAAGCCATGTTGAGAAGCTCTGAATAATTTTTCCGCAATGAGATTTGTATATCCTCTCTCGTAATATACGCTGGAAAATTTTGCTTACCGGTCGGTAAGTTTCAAACCCTGATCGGTTGCCACTTTCGAAGATGGGGACTATGGTGGTTTTCTTCCAGCCTCTCAAAAATATTCTTGGTTCTAACGTGAGATTGAACAGTTGGGTGAATGGCGACCCCAACAATTTGGTCACAGGTTTTAGGATGGCCGGGTGGATGTGGTCAGGTTCTGCGGACTTTGTGATATTAGCTTGGATATCGCCGTCCAAATTCGTGGTGCGCAATGTTCTGACTCACTACGGGCATGCTCGTGGTATTAGAACCTAGCTCCGAAGCTCCATTGTCTGAGCAATAGAACTTTAAAACTTTGTCCGTTATGTTCTTGTCAGCCGACACAATCTCTCCGCTATAGGAAAGTTTGTTCCCAATTTCATTTCTTAGAGAGGAACTGGACTGAGCATAACCATGAAACCTCTTTGGGTTCTGTTAAATATCTCGCGTTAGGTTGAGCTCATAGACCAGACGAGCATTACTTGCTAACTTAATAGCTTCGTTTTCAACTTTTTTTATATCATGCAGTTTTTCGACACCTTAGGTTGAATGTGTACCTTACAAGCTATATACTTACGTTTGA
Organism: Paragonimus westermani; assembly: GCA_008508345.1. NCBI lineage: Eukaryota > Metazoa > Platyhelminthes > Trematoda > Plagiorchiida > Troglotrematidae > Paragonimus > Paragonimus westermani. Next base: position 86,531 of record QNGE01002698.1, read on the forward strand.
AAGCTCTCTTGGTATTGAGGTGAACCCATGGCGCCTGGCCCTGGTTTCTGAGGAGCTTTCCTGTATGTAAAAGCCCGCAGGTTGCCACCGCGGTTCGATCAAAAACTATCGACGTCTCCCAGAGAAACTCGGTGGGTTGTGGGTCATTCTAGCAGCTTGCAGTATCATCTCTTGCAGTCAGCTCAGTGAAAAATTGCATTCTGTACGCCCGTTTTACTGAGAGATAACACTTGGGCAAGAACTAAATAGTCATGTGATCACTCTTCAAAAGTTGTGCTGCAGGCAACAAGTTTGTAACTTCACCGCCTTGACAAGTTTTGATTAATTCTAGCGTTGAGGCCATCTGATCAGGTCGGTGTCTCATGGTAACTGTGACATGTGTTTATGTGAAATTGTGGAATGTTATACACTTTGTGATCAAAACCTCTGCCACCAACAGATACCGATAGTACGTTGACATCAGGAGCATCAAAATCTCCCACAACGGACTGGTGGTAGCTTGTTGGCAAGTCGACTGGGATGACTTCAGCGACGCTTCGTCTTCCCTTGGTGTTGCTCCCCGATTTCGACACACCCCGGAGACCATTAATGAGGCGCTGACGTGGAGAAAGCTGACAGCGGGTTAAAAGTCGACGCAGCTGTAGTTACGGCTGACGAATGACTGCCTTATAAAACGTTTGATGAACAATGGGCAACTGCCCCCAACTGCATTGTTACGGTCACTGCGATACCACTGGAACACACGCGCTCGACCCCCAGGTCTGCTTCTTCGTTGAGCCAGGTTTCCGTGAAAAAGCAAATGCCTACAGAGTGGATCGCCGTTTGCAGCTTGTCTCTCTTGTTACGCAGGCTGCATACATTCGCCAGCGTGTACTCCAGCTTCAATTATCTGGCCTTCTGACTACTCCACAGTTTGGTTTTATCTAATCCCTCGAAAGATACCTCCGAAGGATGAGTTCACGTTTTTAGATATGAGGATAAGGACCGGAATGAGGTAAATCATTTTTCTCTCCTGTGGTTGGTTCTCCTAGATTGTTGCATCATCATCTTGTTCTGTTGACGCTGTGGTTTGCTTCCTCACCATGGTTTGGGCCAAGACGCTTGCTTATGATTCCCGGTGCAGCTGACATCGCCAGATGTAGGTCAGATTTACCATGAATGGCCGTGTCTTCTGCGACTTTGATGCCTAACTTCCTCTGGACTATCAAGTCAGCTTTAGTTAGTACCAAATCTCGAGCGTTGTGGCTTCGAAATTAGACCAGGAATGGTCTGTGACTGTTCGCCAGTGTGTTAGATACGTTCCATCTACCGAATCTGTACTCTTGGCGTCATGTCGTCACTGCTGGTAGTCCGCCGTTTCGTAGGACACTTAGAATTAGTTGTCTACCCGAGGAGCTCCTATGTTTGGGATCCGGTTTGATCGGTTCAGGAGCGTGGATAATTACGTTTGTGTCTTTTTTAAGGATGGTCTCTTAGGAACTTTGAAATTGTCTATCTGTATCAATTTGTTCACGTAGAGTGGTTGTGACATTACATAAATGGGTTTCATCTGGCACTCTCAGTGCGAGAACCTCATCGAGGTTTGTGGGCTACTAGAACTAAGGTGCGCACGATGATTTTTGGGTGTTCTGCTATCTTCTTTTATTTGTCCTCTTGTTTTACTAGGTCTCTTAGCTGTACTAGTAGCTGGCTTTTGTGGTCCCGAGCAGCTTCATTGCCGTTTTGGAATTTCGGGGAACCCTAGATGTGGTTCTTAGGATGTGAGGATGTTGGCTTAAGTGGCGTTGAGCACACAAGGGGATTACCTCCCAATATGGGACGTACGGACTGCTTGCAGAACGTCGTCGGAGTGCGCTTAAATTTCCTTGAGTTCCTATGCTGGATAATCCTGGTTTTGTCAGCAGCAGAGTTCCGAGCATGGTTGATGGTGTGGTTTGAGGAACGATACCGCTCTGTCTGAAAGACTAAGCAAATTTCTTCCCCCGGCTTTGCATTCTAAACAGACTCAGCACATGTCAGATTATTTTCCGAACAGTTTTTATAGTTCTGTGCGTATGCATGCACGCTATTGGTGACACCATCTATCGCACGTGTCACACCAAATCCCGACTACCATTCCTCTGCCACAATGCTTGTTGAGGCACGGATAAAAGACACGGTGCATATTACCTGCAAGATGCTTGACTGGTTTACGTAAACTGATTTCTAATCAACTGACGGGAAAGAACTTGGGGAACAGCACGTTCCATCACTGATCTCGAAAGAAGGAAGGAGGATGCAAGGTTCCCAGTAGTTCAAAGTGAAAAATCCAAAACCATACTTCGAACTAACACAAAAGATATGATGCGCGGTTCAACTACCTGTCTAGTTCTTAGTCCAACACATCCAGAGGCCAGCTGGAATTCGTACTTTATCACAAGCACTGTTCCTATATCATTGTGGTTTCTCGGTTGGTGTTGTGAGCTCCAGCAATCATAGTTATTTTCAATCCTTAATAGTTAACGGGTTGTCTACTCTGGGCATTCCTGGAAGAACATTTTGTCGTTTTTACACGTTTCACGTTTTATCTACTTTTCCTGATAACTACCGTTTTTATAGAGTTTACCCTTTGCTGCCTCAAGCCACTATTATAACGAAAACCCTCCTGTTTGTTGATAACTGCACAATGACATGCGTGGGGTGGAGTAGTGTCAGCGGATGGGGGTATATGGTGATCGTGATTGACTTATTAACTGATTGATTGTAATGCCGGAGGAGTCTAGACTTTTATCTAGAGTCTACTGACACCGCGAAGGAACAGCATATTTTCCTTACCTCGTAGGTTTTTTCACTTGTTGGTAGCTGTCACTTCCACAAAGAACGCTGTAGACTATCTACACCCCTGCCCAATCGGCGCCATTAAAAATGAACGTGAATGAGACATTACTCGCTGTTCATCCTCCATGGATGTCAGCGTCTCATGCAGCATCGTTACGAAAAAGGATGTGACTCCAACAAGGAAGACTGCACTTGACGGCAATTCAGAGTTCAACTCATCAAATGACAATATAAAACTGGTCCCTTGTTAGACGGTGAAGTCTAACATAACCACGGTGCTCTCAAATACAGATAATGACCGCTACTGGGTTGAAAAACAAGATGCATCTGTGAGAAAGAAGCGTCTTTGGATGCGCTTCCTGGTTATATCTCCTCCAAATGAGCAAGCAAAAGCAATGTTATCCAACTTATCTTCTACACACTTCACAAACTTGTCTTTCAAGAGCAAGCTTCGTTCAAAAACCATGGAGAATTTGCTTGCAATCTTCGTGAGGTTGCCGGAAAGCGCGCAACAGGATTACATCCGGTAAAACGACCTAGCTGCCGGCGCTAATTTCAAAATAATCTCGTCCTATGCCCTCTGAAATATCGGATGGTGCTCTTGAGTCTCCCGCAGGTCAACTGAAGTGCCTCTGCCTGCGAATCAGTAAGTTTTCCCCACCCATTCAGACTATCGGCCGTCTTCATGGCCCTAAGAGCTAGAAGGATTTGCACACAACGACACAAATTTCCGATTCCTCCCCTTAGTTCCAGCTGATAAACGTTCTGACAGCTGACGCTTTATTCCGTGGATCCGAGCCGGTGCTGGAGCCACTGCCGGCACTTTAAAAGACCGTTACATTGTTCCATTCACAAATGTCCCCTCAATGTATAATGGGAAACTTGCCTTCGGTGAGAATGCATAAATTTGAGTTTGTGAGCTCAATTCATCCAGGTCCGACCAGTTCATCGGTTTCCACAACCATCAGACGTCCTTTGATCTGGAGAACAATCATTCAGTACACGTTGTTCGACCAATCTTGAGTTCTACAGCACCTACCAACAACAGAGTTGAAGTAGGACTTTCACATGGTTTTAAATGGCTGAAAAGTTAACAGCACTTGGAACCGTATAAAGTGGAAGAAAAAGACAATTTGGTTGATTGATAACCGTGCAAGAAAGAAACTGGTGTTTCGAGAAGACCCCAGAACACAGGTTGTAATGCTTCTCTACATGACCCCTCTGAAAGCTAACGGCCACCAAGATTAATGGCTGCTTTACAAGCATCTTAATGAGGAAAGGGTCTACAAAATGTATGTTAATGCGGAGTTGGCGAAATTCAGATGAGAGCAGACCAAGAATTTGGAGGTTAGACTCACAGTTCACACGCCACAAGACTAACCGTTCTGGTAGCTGCATGCTCGACACGCACCTTGGTCAGCATGTCTTTGTTCATGTCATTATGCGCGTCTACCTTTGCTCTCCTAGAAAGCAGACATGGTTCTGGGATATAAGTGTCACTCACCCCTAGTAAACACATTCTAACGAAGTGGCATCGACCCTAGTAATTGAGAATTGTCGAACTTCTCGTTGAATTACCCCACTGGCTGTTCTCAAGACAGCGTCCCTCACCTGACCGTCTTCGCATTACTCGACTTCCAAAAAACCTGCCTTCGACCAGCGGTCTGCCAGCACAAGCGCATCAACCAACAGAAAAGTCTGCTTTCGAAATGTTGAGTTTCACTACTGACAACGCCAGGTCGTCTGCCATATACACAGATAGAACTGTGTCCGTTTAAGCAAAAATATGCCAGTAAGACGATTAGCCTGCCGCTCTCTTTAGTTGAAACGATCTTCACACGCGGTGTCTGAAATGGCGGTGGAAGACTTGTTCCGTTTATCAGTAAGTATCCTCTCGATTTTTAAGGGCGTTTACTGAAGAATCTCCCCTGAAATAAGTTTTCCATGTAGCATCATCAGAATTCTTTTCATATATCAAGTAGGTCCTCATCATGGATGTTGATGATAGCTTCCCTTTGATGGATTGAAGACCGAGTGTTGACCAAGAACGAAAACAGCTCCGGCGATTTTGTCCTCATTCCAGGTTTGCAACAGCACCTTAGCGTCCCCCTCTGAAACTTGATATTCATACCGCCGTCGTTAACTGACCGTTGTTCATAGCCTTACTTTGTAACGAACGGTTGAGAGGCAAGTATGAATGGATAAGTTTCAAGTGAATGCGTTAATTTAATATAATTCGCCCTAATGCTGACGCTGGTGAAAACGCAGCCATATGACTTGTCTATTGCACGTCTTCGTTTAACAAAGTGCTGCCAGGGTAGTCAAATCCTGGCTAATGCGAACGGTTCCATACTCGCTTCGACTCTTTCCATGAGCATCGGAGCCATTGCCTGTGGGCATGTCGGCAAAAACTACTGTCCGCACTAAACACATTTCGACCGAAATCTGTCTAAGACCGTGTTCTTAGATACAGCCCAAAAGTGTCCAGGGAAGAAATGACGTGATTCAGACATTGTTGGGTGCGATTCTTTTGGAAAGTACGGACATTTTAAGCGGTCACGATGTGTTTCTCCGGCAAGCTAACGGGTTACTCTGCCTAAAAGTGCAGGTCATCATTTTATACTCTTCGCCGTCGGAGTTAGGCCCTCGTGCATGAGTGTATATGACAACTAATTTCTTCACGGATGCTTATTTTGCATGACGGACGTTTCGAAGTTCACTGATGAAAAAGCGAAATGTAATCTGTGTATTATTTTTGGTCTGGAGGTACCGCCGGTGGTTCAGAAGAAATGCGAAGATAAACTAAATCCAGATCCAAGGATACTTTTGATTCTGGGGGATCAGTGAAAGCGAAGTTCTGGCTACTTCAGGTCTCAAAGGGAATATGGGGAAGAAACGGCAGCCCCGGCATTCGAATCGTGACTGTCCACCAGGCCAACATCTTATTCCTAATGGCCTGATCGTAGCCCATGACATCTGGTTGACTTGTATGATGTACGCTGGTTTATTTGCGGTTGTTTGCGGCCAGTTGGATTATTTGGACAATTACTTCGTATGGTACGAATGGTCAACGGTTGAATTCTATGCACAGATTCAAGTAAGTTGTATGCTGGACCTTTTCAATGATTAATAACTTGCCGTATATAGATCAAGATTGACCTGAGTAAATCAACAAAACTCTTTCTCGTTCTGCCAGAATCAAAATGCCCCAGTTTCTCCACTAGACTCTGTCTAGCATTTTATACCGACAGGTTCTGGGATTGTCGATTCTTGAATTTAGAAATGACGTTCGCTCCGCGTAAACATTTGGTGACATCGTTTTTACACTTAGCAACAGGGGTTTTTTCCGGCGAACTTATCGCTTTCACAACACCAACCCAAATGCCTTCACATTCGCAGAAAAACATGGGAACATTGGACCTTTCAGTAACTTTCTGATGGATTTCTGTAACGTCGCTACGCAATACGCTATCGGCGGAACGAAATTGTTGTCGACGTACCGTCATCGTTTTGAAGGGGATATACAGTGAATAGACATGAACCTGTCCACAAAAACTTCAAGAATATTTTCAAAACGATCTGAATGACATGGTAATCAACCAGAGTGTTACAGACGAGATCGGTCTGTTTAATTCGGGTTACACTTTTTTCAACGGTTTTGTTCTCAGGACTACCGTTCGTTGTGGTACACTGCTCATACAGTATGGGACAACATGAACTGTGGTCACAAAAGTATGACACATGATATGTCAGAAACTTGCCACAAATTAATGAGCTGCCACTCCGTGGCCGACTTCTGAGGCGCCACTGAAAACGTGAAACTGAGTGTTCGCACGTGTGCTAGCTGCATTTGACCCACTCGGTTTCGGAATCGATATTCATTCAAGACGGAATGACGAGCCTAAATTTTGGCCTAAAATTTCGAGCACGTTACTTCCTGCTAAGAAATCATAGCTTAACTTAAGTTTGCACGAGCGTTTAAGGACATTGTGAGCATTCTCCGTTTTAAGTGCTGCCGATCGGAGGTAGGAGAAGCAAACGACGGCAAACTTCCGGGCATCATCCTACACATCGTGTTAGCCTTAAGCTCATGAGTGCTTTTTTATGATAGCCATGCCAGTGCTCCTTGAAGTTCACAGACTTAAAATTCTAGTGTACTGTTGCGACACCATGATCATGTTCTCGCAGGGTTAACAAGAGCCGCTTGTCGTTACCCATTTACTTCCAAAGTCTACGCCAACCCTGCTTTAACACGTTCCCTCGCTGTTTGGGATATCTTAGCGGTTTTGTCAAATCTGATAAGCCGAATGAACGGTCTTCAACGTGGGAACATCGCTCAGCGTGCTGGACAAAGCTAAAAACACAGTGATCATGTCTATCTTTTGCTGTTCGTCCCAGAGCAAAGTTACCATAGCGTGAGAAAGGAAACGCGCCGAACGGATGAACACGCGTAGAGTACTCCCAAAATTGTGTATTCAACCTAGCTTCCTGGCAGCGAAAAGTCTGCAAGCAATTACGATCCTGTCCTGCAATTAGCACATGGAACACAGCCTCAATATCCACCATGACGGTCACTTTCCTGGCCGTTATCCGAGCAGAACGCCAACAAGTGAAGTCATCACGTCAGCACCTCGGGGTAAAATGATCGTTTAATGAACCTAGTGCATATTACGAAACCCAAACGCAAACCTTGGTTACTTTACGGGGTTTGGACTAGTGAAAAACTGCACGGTGAGATGAGCGACATCTACGTAGGCAGCACCAACATATGAAAAATTTCAACGGAACATTTTTCCATATATAACCATAAACGACAGCAGAGCACTCTGCGAACATCTCCGGATCTCTTTGAAATACAGTATAGAATGCTTGAGGACAGTAAACTACAACAGATAACTCAGCAAAAAGTAATGGTTCTCTACTCCACGGATGACCGATTTTGCAGTATCCATCGTTCTACAACGTGGAAAGATCCGCCTCTACCAGCGCCTGACTGTCCTCGATGGACGTTCACTAACCGAAGTTGATCTGGGAATTTTATATTTTGCAGCCCGTCGAAAACTCTGGGTACGTCATGCAAGTTGATGGAGTAAAAATATAGTAAAATACCCCCTTGCTGGACTTATAGGCCCCAGGAGTGTTTACCCTGGTATCGTCTGCACTGCACGTTTTCCTCCGTCTGCCGGTCTGTAACCAAATTAGTCTCATGTCTGATGGCATAAGCATGCCCATCTCGGGGGATGAACAGTTCAAAGAAAGATTGTATCCAGTGCGGCTTCAGGATTACAATGTCTTCGTCACAGAAACAACACAACTTGTTTTTATCATGTTCCTGAATGAAGACACTACGCTGATTAAATGTGCCCAAAGTGAGTCGTTTTAACCGACCAGTAATGACCGGGACGTTCAGCAGCCATTCGTGAACAGGAGTGCTGACTGAGCCGCCGTCCAGGAACGCACCGGCGCGCGTGCTAGTTCCTGCGTGCTACACCAAAACTTGTAAGATTGTCGACGCTACCCGAGTACGTCCAACTGACGTTCCTACCGACGTAATCAAAAGTAACACTGCTGAATGACGGTTATTGATGGTGTGTAAAGCGGAGTTGGGTGCTTTGGGACGCAACAGGTGGCGTTGACATCAGCTACGTCCTTCAAATGTGCAGCTTTACAGCCGCCTGGTGTTGACTGATAGTTACGTTTTTTCCAGACAAAACACAATACGCACTTTTGCACTATACCTAATCGTTTACCGACAGCCCCTACCAGGAGTACACCATTTCTCTCAGATTGATACAAACTACCGCGAATGAAACAAAGTCCTGGGAAGGTAAGCTGGTCAGTTACTGATCGGCTTCCATTTCACTTCGCGGGTACACTAATTTTTAGGTTGGTTTCCTTGAAATCCCCATTCCAAACGCTTCTCACGAGTTACTGACTGCTGGTCTGCCAGTATTATGTCACGCCTTGCACTCGCAACGTGCGCGCATTTTTCAGCAAACACTATTAATTTGATCGATGAAGATCCGCTCTTCCGACAGGTATTTTTTTTACGGCTGCCTCACCTCACTCGAGAAGAAGACGAGATGAAATTTTTTACGGCAGTCTTAACGCGCCTAATATCATCTATATATGAGCCATACTTCGGCTGTATGAGAAAACCTCACAAAACTGCGGTTGCTGAACCAGATAAATCAAGTCTATGAGATATCCAGCGGCTAGAGGTGATTTATTCCAAGTCCCACCTATGGAGGACCTGACAGCCACACAGTTTCGATCCAACTGTTGACAAAGAATGCTCGCGGTCGACGCTTATCCTTCGCATACACTCAACACGGTGAAGCGCTAAGCGGCGGTCTTGGTCAGACGGCTGCATAGTTGAATCATTTAAGCCGGTCACACTTAATCGTAAGCCGCATTTCCTCAACTATAATTCAAGCTTCCTTTACAAATAACTAATGTGCTTTTGGCTCACCAATAAGTCGTTGACTTCCCGTTTAAGGAAATCCAAGTGCAGTTCCAAAACACAGACCGCCATTTCTACTTCGGAAGTAGCCGCAAAAACCCCCTAGAGTTGGTTCCGTCCATCCATTCTTTTCGACTTACACACACTGAGACGTGGTCTCTTACGATTAAGCAAGACTAATACGCTGCTCTACCTATCAAATGCGACGTTCCATTAAAGCCAGTTCCAAGTGTTTTTTCGAAAGTTTAGTTCCTACTGTCGGAGTCGAAGACTCAGTTCCTCAAGCAACTATTCTCCAACAAATGCAATCATGAATAGGAACAAACACACAGACGAAGTAGTTGGTCGGAGAAAGACAAACCATGGACACATGGCTCCAAGTGACAATGAAACGGCATTCTAACTAGCGAATCATATATGCCGCAACTGGTGAAACACATTGGTCACATAAAAAGTGGAATAGACAACAACAGAGAGATAAGTAAAAGGTTGAAAGCGGTCTTGCATAAAGCCCGTAAGGCGTTTAACATACTTCTTGTATATGTGGGGGAGTCTGTTCAGTCACCCGAGGAGTAGTGGAGCACGTATATGCGGTCACGGCGTGATGATAGACAAGGGACAGGGTAAACAAAACCTGGTTCCTGAGACTTTCTTTGAAACGATATTCGTGCTCTTTCCCATGTTAAAACACTGAGGCACTGCTACAGTCTACATTACGTGGCGTCTGTGCACATTCGCTGCTATTTAGTGAAAGTTCCAATCATCTCATCAGCTGCTTAACATGTCAGGACCAATCTACAATACACTGTGGTTGCTAGCTTTTCAAATTTTAAGTCGCTACCGTGGAAATGCAATCTAGACATAGTTTGAAGCATACAGCGGGAATGAGGTATCCTGAACAATGAATCTGAGCAAAGGGTAGAACCAAACCGTCTCCTTGAAAACTGTGCTGAAATCAGGCAGGCACTTGATAGTACTGGTAGCTTAAAAAGGTTCAAAAACAGATATTTCAACAGACGAGATACCTATGGTTAATATGAAATCAAAAATAAGCCTTTTTCTGGTGGGCACTAGAACATGTTGAGACCATTCATTCGGTTGACTTCACGTAACGAATCCAACTTGCTTTGAGAGAACCGAGAAGGAGGTCTGGGAGATATTAGGCATTCTGAAATTACCAATTATTGGTTCATATTCACATGGAATGTTCGATGCGTAATTTGGTACATCTAAAATGTCAGTCAAATCACTGGTAATAGCACCAGGTGGGCGGTAAGTGCATCCTACGAGTAGCTCGCGAGAACCAATACAGGCTATTGGCCATAACATAACTTCGGTCTTACAAAGACTCACTTTGTCCAGTGTGATTGTATAAGATTGCGCCTTTGTGTAAACAATGCACCTGGCTCCTCCTCCTGTGAGACTATTCATACGGAACATATGATATCGTGTAATGGTTATCTGTGTGTTTGAAGTACGTGAGAAGCACCATGTCTCACCAACGAGAATGATATGGAGGGTCCATATGGAGACAAAAGATCTAAAAATAGAAATTTTGCTCACCAACGATTTAGCTTTCACGAGCAATAAATTGATGAAATTTTCCCTGCCATATGTGTTATTCACTCTGCCGAAGAATCGCATGACATGTGAAGTGGCGGGTTTCAATACATCTTATGGGGAAGCCTGGCCTGGGGCAGGAGTAAATATGTGACTTAACGACAAGAGGTGCCGGATGAAAGTCCTTATGGTATGATGAGTAAAGGGAACATTACAAGGTCAGTCAAGTGGTGGTGGATAAAACACTGCAAGGATTAAGGAAAAGGACTGGTTTGCTGGGCATTCGTTCCGACTACATATCCAGGGATGGCAAACTTGATGGTATTTCGATATCTAAAATTCGGGTTAAACTGACGTTCATATTTCAGATAAAAAGATAAGTTATCGAGGGGCTATTGGATAATGTTTTAATTGGTGAGACCAATTATAGTTGTAAGCCGACATGAGCACAATGTTAGATGAATTCTATATTTTCAACTGAGGAGCGTTGATTCTCAAAATGGCTCTGATAACCAGTTTCGTAACGCCTATAAAATGCCGTTGAATCACCCGTATATTGCAAATACAAAACATCACCCCTCAGATCGTGCGGAAGATGTCTTTGAGGGACATGAATGAACTCTGTGGGAAGATCGAAGAAAGCATCAGCGACAATGTTGTTGCCTTTGAAGTGGATTAAGCTTTTATTATATACGGTGGAATCCGTACAGGGTGAAAGGAATGGCGCTCAGTCCCCAAAAAGTGTGTGAGGATGGCAAACTTCGACAGTCGCCATTCACTTGTTCATGAGGCAATACTAATGGTGGGAATAATGGTGCAGTGTCGACCATGCGCTCTGAAGGAAGGTGTGACTGTGGCCTCATTTTATACCTTGGAGGGAACGCCAACCGCATGGGTGCGTGTAAACAGCTTATGAATGGGCTTTTCAGATCAGCAGCAGCACATATTGGACGCCTACGGTCATTCCATCAAGACTCATCGTGTCACACGAATCAACCCTGTGCAAAAGGCTCCCGGTGTTCTGTATGGACTACCACCAAAAACCCATTACCGCTGCGATATCTCCACTCCTTCAGAGTAGTCGAGCGCAACAACCAGGTGAAACTAGTTCACACAGAACAGAATGCTATCTCACCTGATTGGATATTGACTGAAAAAATCCAGCCCCCGTGGTAATACGCTCATCTGTATCTCAGCCAATTTCCGCCCCCCTAGAAAGCATCACGCAAAGGTGACGGTATGTATGAAGGACGAGGTGTTCGATAGATTACGATACTTGGTGTGGCTACCCAACTTTTGGTTTGTTACCTCTTCACTGCTGTTCTCAAAAGTGACTTCGATCCCCAAACGCTCTGATGGGCAAGTATTGCGGTGGTCACAGTCCACGGTCATATTTGTCAAATGTGCCTGTAGTTTTGTTTGGAGCGTCATCAGACTCTCCGGATTTGACAAGCGACAGTAGTAAAAGATAGCTTCCGCGCGGCGCCATTGCATTCTAATTTTGAGTGGAGTTTTTTCCAGCGAGTTAAGCGCACGGTGACACTCTTCACTTCCACTTATCTGCTGACCTATCAACGTAGTGTTCAAAATTATTCATCCGGCGTCATTCGGACCCACCCCTTGTCCTTCTTCTGTACATCATGACCGCTCCATCACGACGAACCTCAACCTGCCCGTGAGTCGTCTTGTTTTTATCTCTGCTATTTTGTTATATCAACACATAATTTCGTGCTCACTTGTTCCCGCCACCTTTTCACTCTCACTATCACTTTCTAGATAATTTCCATCAATTGCTTGACTACACCACTAGAGACGTTCACCGAACTTTCCGCAAGATTCCGGAGCCTCCTCTGTTTCCTCAAACCAACGGACATTATTCAGGTGTCATTTGTATTAAACACTTGCGAAATCTGTGCATCATTCGTTGTCATCTTTCGAAGCTTTTGAAAAATGATATCGACTATTAGTTCAAATATCACCTTGAAAACAGTTAATGGATGTGCCAACGCACGTTTTTCGTCGCATCTTGTGAAATGCTCAAACTATCGTTCAGGTAGCGCATGAACCCAATTTTTATAAACTAAAGTTTTCGTATTTGTGGTATCACTCTATCGCTGCTTAAATGCATCGTCCTAAATTGTGTTCATTTATAAGTCTCACCGGGTCGTGTCTCTCGAAGACTCGTCTCGAAGTTTGTTTTTATCAATGATGCCACTATTATTCCCTGTGAGTTCACAGAGGTCACGTTCTGGTTTGGGTGAGTTTGGGTCCACCTCAAAATGTACGTGAAAATAAATTCCGGAAAATGAATATTTCTATGTTGTTAACTTCAGGAACGACGTATTGGCCTACAAACCTATTAAGTCTTCTAGATTGAAGAGTGCTGCATGGAACGAAAGAGTACATCACCAATAAGTCCCTAGATATTTTCAAAAAAGGAAAATGCGGTCATTGTTTGAAAATCTTCAGTATGGGTTCGAAAGAATATCACGAGCCTTCAGCTATCAACTGCCTTGTCCAGACTCAACAAGCGTTGACCACAAGGAAATTCTGCGGAAGTAATCCACAATCGGACCATTAAGGGTTATCCTTAGTATGAAACTTCTTACCACCCGACGATCTAGACTCGTTGAATAATTTTGGGTCTGAGTCTGTTTATTACTGTCTCAGTCTGTTTAATAAATTATCGGAAATCAGACAGCTAATTCATGACACCCAACCCCACATGTTCGCCTTCACGAAGAGCTGGCTTACGAGTGATATCAGTGACAGTGAACTGAGTGTCACGGGGTATTCAGTTAACCGGGCTGACTCTGCCCGAGGGAGAATGGGGGGTTTTGCGATTTTTCTTCAGCAGTGTTCCCCGACACCCACGGTTATTGGTGGCTTCCATTCCTCTGATAAATGTGACGCTCTGTGGCTTCGACCACCACTGCGTGGCCAAGACTCACTCCTAGTGGGGGGTATTCATCGTTTTCCTTCATCAGACGTCCCTGACGACGACACCCCTCTGGTAAGCCTGAAAAACTTCCTAGGCCTGCAACGCCTTACTCATTTGCTTATTATGGATTATTTTAATGCACCCAAGATAAACTGGGCGTCAGTTTCTCACCAGGACTGTGAAAGCGGATTCTCGACTCCCTTATCAACGCTGATACGTCGGAAGGCGTGGTCACAGCACGTCACCGCCCCGACGCGGCACCGTTTTGGTCAGATTTCCTCTCTGCTCGACTTAGTTATCACTAATGAGAGCCACGTGGGAGAGGGATCATCAAGCCGCCACTTGAACACAGTGACCACTCTCTGTTAGCCTTTGATCTTATCTGTTACTGGTTACAACAACCAGCAAGAATGTCCACCGTTCGAAACTTTAATCAGGCAGATTTTAACGGCCTGAGAACCCACCTAGTTTCTGTTCTTCTTGACTTGGACTCCGTGGATCAGAACTATCACACGTTTCAAAGCGCAATTCAGGAAGCAGAGGACTTATTTATACCGCGCAAACAGTGCATTTTCTCTTATCGGCCACCCCTTCCACGCAGGATACGTCGTCTTCTCGACAACCGTTCCCAATTATTCGCGAAGCATGAGCTTTCAAGAAACTCGGAGGACCTAAGCGCGTTCCACATTGTCCGAAACAGGTGTAGGCGAGGAATCCGCGAACACACCGAACTCGTACAAGAGAAGATCCTCATAAGAGACCGCAGGAATGAAAACTTCTTATTCGAGCATATGCGATGACTAAGAAAGAACAAACCTCCCGCCCTTTCTTTACGACTGCCCAACGGGGCGACTTCATCTGACTCCCTAGTTGTGGCCGAGTTATTCAGGGAGTACTTTTCGGCAATCTACAACGTTGCATCCCTGAGCTGGCATCCTGTACTACCGTTGCAGAAGATCAGGCAGCCACTCGTGACAGCTGAGTTTTCTGTGCTAGATGTTGAAGACCTTTTACTCAAGGTTAATCCATACAGTGCAATGGGTCCTGACATGATCCATCCCAGAATACTTAAGGAAGCAGCTGTTAGTCTGGCTGAACCTCTCTATAAGCTGTTCAAGCAAACACTCCAGACTAGCATCCTCCCTAGCGCATGGAAAGAGACGATGGTCTCACCCATATTTAAAGTGGGTGACCGGCACTCTCCGGCTAGTTATCGGCCAATCAGCGGCACTAGCATCCCGTGCAAAATAATGGAGCGCCTACTAAAGCGCGCCATACTCAATCACTTCTTATCAAATAATCTTTTTTCTTCCACACAGCATGGCTTCCTTCCTAATCGGTCATGCATAACAAACATGCTTATTTTCATGGATAGTCTGACGGAGGCCAAAGACAATGGCCTCATCTCTGATGCCATCTTCTTTGATTTTGCCAAGGCTTTTGACCGTGTCCCACACGGCCCCCTGAAACACAAACTGGAAGCCTACGGTATTCAAGGAGAGGTTCTTCGCTGGATTGCCTCTTTTCTTGATAATAGAACGTTTAGGGTCAAGACCGGAGCAGACCTTTCGTCTCCCTCTTTCATTTCTGCGGGAGTTCCCCAAGGGTCAGTTCTAGGTCCTTTGTTATTCCTCATTTACATCAACGACCTTCCAAGCAACATTTCCAGCAGCGTCCTCTTATATGCAGACGACCTAAAAATCTGGAATGCCACTGATCCCAGCGCACTACAAATTGATCTTGACGCGATCAAGCGCTGGTCGGACGATTGGAGTCTCCCACTAAATGACAATAAATGTGCTCACATGTCACTCGGTGGAGATTCTGGCAATGCTTTCATGATTCATAACGTATCTAGCACAGTAGATCTCATGTGAATCGACCTGAAGGAAGATCTGAGCATCTGGTTATCGTCTAACTTGTCCTTCACGTATCACCATGAGATGGCGGCAAAAAAGGGATTTGCCGCTCTTATGATGATTGGGCGCACTTTCCCACGCATGGACAACAAAGCTTTTCAAACGCTTTACGGGATTTATATAAGACCGCTCCTCGAGTATGTCAATCAGGTCGTGTATACCATCCTGAAGAGAGACATAATAGCTGTTGAGCGTGTCCAGCGCGCGGCTACCGAGATGGTCACGGGTCTGAGTAATGTTGCTTACGAGTTTTGACTTGAAATTCTTGACCTTTACCCACTTGAATTTCGAAGACTCCGCGGAGATTCAATACTCACACAACTCTTCTGTAGAGTAGGTCTCGTAGAACAGCTCTTCACTGTAGCGAATGATGACGGCTTTTCAAGCTTCGTCCTTGGAATTTTCTTAGGCAGTAGTTCTTTTCTTACAGGGTTATTAACTATTGAAACAGCCTTCCCTCTGAAGTGGTCAGCAGCGCTTCTATGGATCGTTTTAAAGCTTTGCTTTATCCAAAATTGCACTATGCGAATAATCTTTTTCTGTTCTTGGTATTCACTGTAATCCCCAAGAGCGGTGCTACATCCTGTTTTCAATGATCGCCTTTCAGATCAACAGCAGCCCGCTGACACTGAGCCAGAAAAACCGACTGGTTCCTGGAACCTTGGGCCGTTGCCTCGAACCCGTGTATCAATCGCTGAAATCGCTGAAATTCCAGTGCGCACTGCCGAGCTCGGTTGAACTGACTGATGAAATACACACGTTAGAATCCCGATAAGTAAACTGTAAATGTATTGTTTATTGTTGCGATGTGAGCCTTTCTTACTGTATCCGAGTGAAGGCTTGCACCTTAGGAGAGCTCATGAAGTGGATCTTACGAGGATTAAATGCAAGGAAATGAATTCATACAGATGACAATAGGAATTTCTCATATCCCTCAACCTCTTTGTGAAAAGCACACTACACCGGATGTGATCAAGCGGTGACATTTGAAGCGATATGTACAAACAAGGTTGCTTCAATACGACAAATGCGAAAATACGCTAAGAAAAACAGAGCAGTAAAGGGAAACCGGGGTGCCGCTCACGGCATAGTTAAAAATAGCTAACATTAAGAGAATAACTAAAACACTTCGAAGTCTTTTGGAAGCTACCCCACCGCATTAACTTTGTGTTCACGGAGTTTTGCTTTAGAAGTTAACACACTGAATTTCCTTTTTTCCCGTGAAAACAGACAGACGACCTATCGCGATATGCTGACGTTTTGATCCAGTTCCATCAGGTTTCAGCGCAAAACCTGTAGCTTCAAAACAAACTGCAACTAGCAACAATTGAATGAATCAACTGAATCGTTACGGCCTCGCCGCGCTTACAGTGGAATCAATTCCACTGCCCGGGTTTGAATAAGAATGTGGTGCTGTCACAATCTCCCTCCTTGCTATAGAACTGGCTGCACCATTATCGCTCGAAGGATCACAACCATTCCATCGATTTTTTTCACTTGTTGCTGCTATGTGAACTTTGTGCAGAAAATACTGGTTTACATTTTATATCGTGCGAAATTTGCTTTCTCAAGTTTGAGATTAAGGCTGTCAGCCAATGTTCTCATGAAATGGTATGAAATGAACACCGGGGGATTTGGCCGGTGTACTACGAAAATAAATGAACGGTATATATTTCACAGCGTATATGCGAGGAGCACACTGGATTATGCGCGATCACTACAGATATCTACAAACCACAAAAAAACGAATAATTAAACGGTAGCACAAAAACGAAGCCTGATGTCAAAAAAGGCGTAGTCAAAAAGCAAATGACTAGTTTGCAAAACGTTGACGCACGAAACAGAGAAGAAGATGGTTCGCTCGATCCACAGCTCTAGTCCCAAAAACTGGGATCATACACTCATTCAATTTTTACAAGGTTGAGGGGCAGTCCTTCGAATATTTCAAGGTCACTCCGGAGAGAACGTCCTGTAAAGGGAAACCGAAACTAAGAGGACGCGCGTAGTACGTTCTAAAACTGCGGCTAAAAGGACCGTTTGTCGTAGAACGTGTAACATCTGACTCAACTTTTTTATTGAGAGAACTGACATCCCCAAATATTCTACCTATGGTCGTCCACTATAATCACCTGAAACAATTCATGGATAGCACAGACAATGATTTGCCAGGATGAGCAGCAGACGATGCGCTAGAGTTAGGATCAGAGGTCGAGGTTCCGCCAGACAGGGACCTGGGTGTGACATTGAGGACGCTGTCTTAAGTAGTAGGGAATAGTGTAAGATGAAACCGAAACTAAGAGGACGCGCGTGGTACGTTCTAAAACTGCGGCTAATCACTCTCCCTCTCCACTGTGTTGCAGAGCCGGTGGTGTGTACAGCCGCCGGGTAAGAAGCCCCAATTGAGGAAAACTTGACTGATCGAACCGTGACGTAATGCCCCATATCGTTTCTTACTGTTTCCTTACTTTTGTAGTAGTGTTACGTGTTTTCCATAAACGGTTACCAACACACACCTGTTCTCCTTCCTCACTAGTATGTTACAGTCCAAACGCATCTTTGGAGTGTTTCGCCATCGGGGGATAAAATTGGCGTCCGGAAAATGTCAAGATTGGTCGGATTTGGCGAGGCAGTGCGGAAAATCCCAAGATGGAGCGAACGATTGGGCAGGGTCCGAAGCAAGATTTCGTCGATTGCTCGAAAACGTCGAAAAGTTAAACATCTAGCGAACCTTTCAGCCGAGACGGAGTTTCGTGCTTCCATGCACCGCAGGAAAATTTCTCCGCTCAATGCATAATATGGGGATCGGAAAAGAGAACGTAACTTCACACGTTAGATGAGATGTGGTGTAATTACATTGATTATGACAAAAGATGTGTATGCGGAATTTTTCGACAAAGAATCCATGCGATATTATTGTTCTTGCTACGATTATTGGAATATATAACTCTGTCTATTGGTTGTTGAAGCATTTGGCTATGCATTCGGGACTTAGTAGGGAATACGGAGGATTGGGTCGACGGTTTGGTGGGCCGCATGAAATGTGAGCGTAATAAACGAAGATCACATGACGTCTTTCTGCTGAAGTTATTATTATCAAGTGCCAAGTTCACATTTCCTAGCAATTCAGACAATGCAAATACATGAATAAACGCGTGTTATTAAAACGATGTTGGGTTGCAAAAGGTTTGGTAAGCGCGCAGTTGGCCAAATGCTAGATGGTCATGTGAGTAAACCACATAAAAACCCGTTTCAAGCAGACTGATTTCAGGGCGCGTTAGACAGCGGGGTGGTTATCCACGTAACACGCATCTAGCGGCTAAATGTTTCTCAAGAAGGTCATCAGGGGATACAGAGAGTTCGAAGATAGAATTGTGTTTGTTAACGTAAGATAGCTGTCCAAACCTTTTTTAAAACGCTGAATGTTGTTACCGGCTCTGACTTCATTTGAAAGTTTATTCCATATGTAGGAATACTTTACCAGGACGAAGTTTGCACGTATATTTCCCCGGGACATTAGGGTTG
>QNGE01002699.1:3973-14923 GCA_008508345.1 Paragonimus westermani
CCCCCCCCCCCCCCCCCACGTAAGCGTGAAACACAAGTTTCCGAAGAATACAGAAATTGCTTAGCCGGGTGAGCTAAAAAAAAATGAAATGGTCGGGTAATCTTTTATCCGGTCGGTGATTTCATTGACCGTTTACTTGGGGTTGATAAGGCCATTTTTGTAACTGCTGGATTGCAAGTTTATTATGCTACGCGGTGATTCCGCAGATTGAATGTTTTGATGAACCGTTGGATCGAACCAAATTACTTTAAACAACTGTTAATAGAGAAGACGAAATCAGTTACAAATCAGTTCCGACTGGCTGAGGGTTGAACACGATTTCGTTTAGGGTTGCAGTTGCTTAAACGCGATCTATAGACTTAGACTCCCTTTCGTCATTTTTTTTTCAAGCAGGGCGTAATAGATTGGCGTTTGAGTTGTTTATACTTCCTCATTGCATACCAGGAGTCAACGAGTCGTTGTGGATAGCGGCGGTTTTTTTAAAGCGTCTTGTCGACCCTCGTTCACATCCTCAAAAACGCGCGGACGGCTGTTATATGGTAACCATATACGTTTCAGTCGGCCCCTGCCAGAGAGAAGCACTAGACTCGAGTTGCATTCTTGTCACTGCTCTTAGTACATATCGTCTTTGCGACCTGCGTTTAAACTTCGATCACGTTATCATGAAACGACCTTGTTGTTCACCGCAACACCAATCTCACATTAGGTACGATCCAATTATCCTATGTAGACGCTCATTTTCCGTTAATTAACCCCCCCTACTATTTCTCAGTGTCAGTCTTATATTTACCACTCGAACGTATTTGTGTTCCCTATTGGAAGTGGTTTCTAAATTACACAGAGAAAGAACTAGGACAGCGTCTGATCGTGTAGTGGTGGTGGTGGTTTTATTTTAACCCTACGACATACGATGGGGCATGAGCATTCCATTGGTCAGTCAGTCCAAGTGACACTTTTCTGTCACTTCATCATCCTCATGGACGGCAATACGTCAGTGGTTCACATTAATACTTAACTGTCACGCAGCCGTGAAGGAAAAAAAGTGAACGGTGTGTCGGAAGAGAAAACACAAAAGACGGGGAGGGGAAAGGGACCTAACTATGGAAGATAATTACGTCTATACTCAGACATGCAACATCAGATTGACTACACAATGGACACAAACAACCGAGTTGCAAGTGAGAGTAAGACGTCATCAACAATAAGGCTTCCTTACGGCTTTCACTGCCCTGCGTCATTAAATGCATTCACTTCACAGACAACTCGGCCAAACAACGACAACATTCACGCCACTGAGATCGGTTAACCACCATCTCACCTAAAGTCTCCAACCACCGACTCTGAGTCGCGAGGGCCCCAGCCTGAGTGACGAACCCGATCTACAGTGAACAACCCCTCAGTGAGCGATTCATTCCTCTATGTCGAGTCAGTATCTGTTCACTCTGCACCTTACGCCGGTCGGCCACAACGTCGGCAAAGTGCTGAGTGTAGCAGACGACTAGCTGGCATCCGTAGCACATGACCTAACCATGTGTGAAAATGTGAGGAGTGAGCAAAACAGCTCGTTTGACAATCACCGCGAACCACCAGCTTCCCAACCCCGTTGTTTATTCGCTGGTGTCACCCGATACGAGCGATCGAACGCAGATATTGGTGGTCAACTACTTGGAGATGGTTCACGTCCTCAATCATGGGCAGCCAAGTTTCGCTGCTGTAAAGTAACACAGCCCTCATTGTCGCTTGCTATATGCGACTCTATCGCCATAGGTGTCTCAGATTAGCAAACACCGCCTTAGCCTTAAAGATGCGCGCTTCTAATTCATTCCCTACACCTCCACCGCAGCTGATGCAGCTTCCCAGGTATACAAACCGGTCAACAAGCCCCCATGACTATATTATCTAACATCAAATATACGTGATCATAGCACTTTTCATGTTGAGGCTGCAAAGCACATTCGGAAATATTTAGCAGAACGCGAAATAGCGTCTAGCATTGCTTGTGCTGCTTGAAAGTTGTCAAACAGCAACACCTTGTCGTCAGCGTAATCAAGATCAGTCAGTCTTTCACCAGGTAGGAGGTCCACGCCGGCATCCTGTGAGTGCCGGAGACAATCCTCCATTATTTCGTCTATGACAAAATTAAACAAAAACGGTGACGGCGGATAGCCTTGACGTACACCGCTCATGGTGCTGAAACTGTCATACAGTTCACCGTAGACCCTAACCTGAGCTGAAGTATGGGAATAGAGTGCCGACAGTATGTTCACGTACTTAGTCGGCACACCTCTGCGTTCGAGCGACTCTAAAAGTATAGATCGATCCACCGAATCGAACGCACCTTCATAATCGAAAAATATGGCAATTGTTGGTCGGCAGTACACGTGGCGCTGCTCCAGAATTTGACGAAGAGCGAAAATGTGATCTATACATCCACGCCCGGGGCGAAACCCTGTCTGTTCTTCCCTAATGTTTACCTCCCGAGCTGCAGTCAGTCGGCGAAGTATAATGGATGCTAGAACCCTAGAAATGACTAGGGTCAAACTAATTCCTCTGTGGTTTTCGCAAAAGCCCCTGATACCTTTCTTGAATATAGGAACCATCGTCGAGTTACCCCAGCACGAAGGGATGGTTTCCGTCGTCCACACAATTTGAAATAAATGAGTCAAAGCCTCTACTAACGCCTCACCCCCTTCTTTGAAAAGTGCCGGCACGAGGTCATCTGGACCAGCAGCCTTATCACACTTGAGAGTCGCAATGCAATTGCGGACCTCAGTCTCAGTGGGTGGTTCTAAGTCTACCGACCAGGGCACTACATTACAAGTTTAAGGCGGCAACCCAGTAGAAGCAGGAGGCCAGTTAAGTTGACCCTCAGTGTTTCACTCATCGCTCTAACCTGATAGATGAGTGTGTCATCTGTCTCGCTGATAGCTTCACTGACAGAGGGTCGCATGGAACCAGTGGCACGGATAATCTTGAACAGTTTGCCAGTGTTTCCTGAAGCAGAAGCAGTCTCCATCTCCTTAGCTTTTCCCAATAACCAAGCCTCACGATCAGCCTTTAGGTTGCGTTTCAGTTTCCTGCGGATATCCCTCCTGAACTTGTTATATGAACTGCCAGGAGGGATGTTCTGTCTGGCATCTAACAGCTCCAGGGATTTCTCCGATATTCAATGTTTATTTAGCCCACGAATCACCGTGCTGTATGAATGCCCTGTACGACATGGATTCAGAAGCTATTAGACTCTTCGGAGCCACAAACTTGTAATGAAGCATCCTTGTCCGTAGATTTGGAGTCACCCAGTGAGAATGAGGTCCGCAATTGCATATCCGGCCCTCAACCGTAATAGGGCTTCTTCCCGGATGATCTCCACTACAAAGGTCATTGGGTCCAGTGGATCGATCTACACTCGTAAGGCTACTTATGCGCAGAGATATGTCGGACATGTATTTGAACGTGCTGTCGACGATTTACTCTCATACTTCAGCTCACGCTGGGGCTTCGGTGGACTGTCTGACAATTTGAGGACCATGAGCTGCGTGCGTCGGGACTATCCACCTTCACCATTTTTGTTTGGTTTTGTCCTAGGTCAAATAATGGACAACAACTACGGCACTCATAAGCTGCCGGGGTGGAACTTCTGCCTGATAGAAGACTGATCTGAATTCTGCTGACTGACAAGTGTTGTTTGATAATTTCTATGCAACACAAACTGCTGGAAATTATCTCGCGTTCTGCTATGTACTTCGGAATGAGCTTTGTGACATCAGGATGCAAAGTGCCTCAGCAGAACTGCTGTGGTTAACGTTGGGTAATGAAATTATCTGGTTGTTGACCGCGTTGTGTACTTGGGAAACTGTGCCAGCGGCGGCGGAAGTGTGGAGAATGAGACTGAAGTGCAGATCTCTAAGGTTAAGACGGTATTCACCACCCCAGGACACCTCTGACGGCAGACGGCCACATCTTTAAGGCATAAGGGTCGCACAAATAAGACGACACTGAGGGTCTGTTATCATACAGCAACAAAACTTAGCCGCTCCGACTGGAAAACGTGGAATGTATTCAGGTATCTGACCACCGATGTCTGCGTTCGATCTCTCGCATCACGGGGTATCGACCAGTAAGCAACGAAGAGGTTGGTAAGCGAGTTTCCACTAGTGACTGCCAAACGATTTCCTTATGTTTACACAGAATTGGATGGCTACATCACGTGTTAAGGATGGCAACTAGTCGACTGTCACACCAAACACTGCTTGCCAATTCTGCGGCCAACTGGTGCAGGATGTGAGGTGGACAGATGATGACCCAGACACAGAAATGAAGTCGTTCACTAAGGGGTTGGTCACTGCAGGTCAGGTTCGTCTCCCGGGCTTATAGAATCTGTGGCTGATGATGTTAGTTGAGATGGCGGCTAATCGGGCTGACTGGCGAAAATGTTGTTGTTTGACCGAGTTCTGTGAAGTAAGTGCATTTAGTGACGCGTGGCACTGAGAGCCGTAAGGAAGCTGATGACGGTGGACCTTCACTTACAGCTCGTTTGTTTGTCTGTAAGGTGTAGGCACGTTGGTGTTGAATGCATGAATACAGACGTAGCAAGTTTTTTTAGTTAGGTCCTTTACCCTCCCCTTCTCTTCCTGTACGCGATTTGTTTTTTCTTCACCTTTGCATGGCAGTTAGGGAACAAGTTATACCACTGATTCATTGGTATCTGTTGCTAATGCTGATGAGGATGATAACGACAGTTATAGTCATCTCTCTTCGACACTTCAGAATGACTAATCTCTAATGAGCTGTGATCGCGTTGTTGTGCTCAATCTACTTGTTCAGCAATCTCAGCCTATGCGTTTATCAAAGTATTTTGTTGGCGACGACGTGACTACTCTCTCCAACCTTGGTCGCCTATGTCACATCTTTCTGTTATCTGTCTTTTATACATACAAATATTTTATATTTTCAATTCTTCAGCTGATGGTTCACCTCCGAGCTCCAAACATACCTCAGTAAACTCCACGGATTTCTGTCCGGCTTTGCCGAGTCCTATGAGTTTGGCAGATCGCTCGGCTACTTCAGGTGCCAAGGATAAAACTTCATGTCCTTTATCTGCCTGCAGTAAAAAGCAAGTGCATCATCAATCGAACAGGACCAGTTCACATCAGGCTCTGATGACTGCAATTCCCCCAGATTTATGTCCAATTGTACCCACCAGTCTCGCCTCTGATCTGTTAGTTGAGACGGACCAGCAACTGGATGTCAACCGCTGCTGCATGGATAACGCTCTCTCATGCACCTTTCGACATGTAAGTGGCCCAATCAAAATATCATCTCTATCACTTTATCTGCTACCAAGAAAATGTATACTATTTCCACACCGTATGTATGCTCATGTTGCTAATACCACATTACTGGAACATACTTGCTTAACCCACTGAGGTTAAATGTTTTTTGAAGGAACTTTTTGAGCGCCTTGCCGACTACACAATGCAGACGATGATAGGAGGGCATACATGAATCCGATAGGTTTTACATGAGAGTGCTTCATTGGTTGAAGTAGTGGTAGAAAGCAGGACATGTTTAAAACAGTAAGCGTTCATTCAGTGTAAATTTTAGGCAGGTTCACTAGGAACCGTTGGTACAAGCCATATCGATCTAATAATACGGGTATCGCACATATCGAGAAAACCTTAAATCAGTCACTGGTCATCGCCAACATTATTTACGAACTACTCTTGCCTGTGAAATCAACTACACCGTCCGGATAGTGCGAACGTCTGTGACTTTTTTCGCAGAGCACATTCTATCCTGTTTACCCAGCAGCAGAACTGATACTGTTCAGTCTTCTTTCGCGCGATATCTGAAAGAAACGGGACGTGCTATCCACGTGTGCCGTGTTGTCCAGCTGCCTTACTGACATACTGGAATTTCCTCCTAGGCTGCCGGCAACCGACAATGTGTCCTGTGAGAACATTTCACGTACCTCTGGTTGCATCCGCGGTTGTACCTGTCTTAAATGCGTAATTGAACACCTTAGTCCTATTTAGTAGCGACTTTCCGGGTTTGCAATCGTCCCAGCTATTCCTCGTTTACATTTGACTTTGATTTTGCTTCTCATTTTAAAAGTTCCCGAACCATTCTCGTGGGATTTGTACTTTCACGTTTTCAAAAACCGTCGTTTTTCAGAGCACTGAACATGGCGAATGCAAGAAGTCAACTGATCCGTTCACCTCCGTTTGTGCCTGGCACTCGGAACATTTATCAATGCTTGACCTTCCGGATTGTTCTACATTATCTTCCGTTGCTTCTGATTGTAAGCCTGTCACTCATTCCCAATGCCCCAAGACGCCTTCTTCTGTTTGTTCCACTGCATCCGTAGAGTCATCCTCCTCCTCTTCGATTTCCTCGATATCGTCGCACCCCGGTTGTTTACTTCGTAATAGACAGGCTGCTTTAGTGGCTAGCCTGAACGAAAGCGAGATGAAAAATTCCACTCGGACGACTAACACAGATTACGTGGAGACCTCTTCTGGGAAAGCGACTGTTCAGTCTTCCAGCAACGGTGTATCCAGATCCGGTGGTGTTGGTGGCTCCGGTGCTGGGAGCAATGGCGGCGGAGGAAAACAAGGACCAAATTCGAACTCAGGCTCGAAGAGTGCTAACAAAGATGAATATACGCTTAAGTAAGTGGACAATGTTTGGCTGACATTTTCAATTTCTACGTTTCCCCCGGGCAAAATTGTTGGGAAGTGTTCACTGTTACTCGTAACATCCGACCCATAATGGTTCTGTGAAAATTCCCTGTCTCCAGACATCTCCAGAGCCAGTTTTTGTTTTTGTTATCTGCTTACAAAGCACTTAATGGTTTATCCTATTAACTTGGAACACGTTGAAATATGGGTTACCGTTGATTGACGTGAATTCCTGTTCACATTAACACTAGAATGACTGAAAATTTTTTAAACCCCTAACCTCCACATCGGTTATTTTGATGACTCTTGATATCGGCAAACTTGACGGTAACATTAACATGTTTTCGACAAAAATACAGAAGTCTGTCAACTATTACACTTGTGAAACAGCTCTACTTCGCCGTCTACATGCATCACAAAAGCCGTTGCTCGTAAAGTGTTAGTGCACTTTACTCTGTTCTGGTTGCAAAGGTTTCGTGAATCACTCTCATGGCACGGTCATTCTCCAACTGTTTGTATCCTCTGCTGACTTCATAACCTCAGCACACTAACAACCAGTCTTGATTGTGAACAGCCTATACCACTGATCTGGTTTTCGTGTTTATCATGTTAACGTGATGATTAAGTTTGTCGGCATTGGTTGAATGGGACCTTTCAGGTAGAACATAATGTTACAACGCCGATCCTTCTGCGTATTTATCCTATGGATTGAAATACACCATGCAGGTCACGAGCTTGCTGCCAACTGCTTAGACGCCTCCGTTGCTTGTATGTCCTTTCTAGGCTTTCATGCGCCCATCATAGTTCTTTTTATGTTTTGATAATGAAACACTCAACGGTGACCACTTTCGAAACGTCGCACGCCTGTGAAGTGGCTATGTACAAGTTTTATTTTCCACCCTGCTTAACTAACGTGCATAGCTACACGTTGCATGGCGGTTCTGTCGTTGGGTTCTTTGAACGAACAGGTATCTGTTCCTTCCCATTATGGAATTCATATCTCTCTCATCTATGCTAGGCTATCCGCAGCCTTCGTTTCCCAAGTGTTTAACTTTTTTATCGGTGATTTTCCCCTTCAGGGTATCCGTAACACGCTACAAGCTAAGGACGTGCTCGTCACACGCAATGTGCTATTGTCTGTGGCCATCGATTATCCATATACTGAAGTTGTGTTTGATCGAATCACCACGCCGCTCTTCCTGGTCTCTCAGTGGGTTCAGTCACCATTATAGGCCAAAATCTGGCCTCCCACCTGATTCCAAAAGCTTTTTTAAGGCGCGAAATCCGGAAACTTTCAGCCATTGTTTAACAAAAGTTGTGAGCATGGAAACGAATATCGTCGTGAAGATCTAATGCAAATCAGATTAATTTTCATACAAGTTTGGAGCAATGCGTTTTTTAGGTATCCATCGGCTTAGCTGGATTAGCTGTGTCACAGTAAGACGAGACTGGATATCGATATCGCGTGTTTACGGTCTCGTTCAGGCAACGCGTTGTCTGCTTAACTATGTACCTTTTATACATCCACTGAACCCCATCATGTACACATTTCCTTTTCCCACCGTAAGGCTCACGGGTCCATATAAGGTGCATACGCTTTCTGTATAGATCCTTGCCAGGACTGTTGTACTTTTCTACGGGATCGACGTTTGCCATTGTAGAACCTGCTCTGCGGTTTTTCTGGAGGTCACCTCAGTAGTGTTGTTGACCAATAACCTGGATGACGGAGTGATTTCTTATTCAGAAAATCAACACATCAGGCATAGGCTTCAACTCCACCTCAAACATGAACACCCATTTGCACATAACGCCAGTTTCCGGACACCACAGTTGCCAGTACTAAATTCACGTATGGAAAACATTAATTTTTGTTGGTGTCCACTCCAGTGTTCCTTGAATTTTCCCTCATTTACTTAAATACGCAAGCACGTGACTCCGCCTGGTTGCTGACGGATAGTATAGTGTGATCTTTCAACCTCACAACAGCAGTACATACAGTAATTCTGTATATATACAAGGGTTAGCATCAACAAATGAGTACGCATGTATATGTATATATACTATATACGTACTCATTTGTCTATACCAATGTATTTCTTCCACGTTATAATCTAGCGAATGTTACAGCCATCTAATGCCTTCGGTCACACTTGGGTTACACGCTGCTGTCCGTGGGGCTGTCTAGTTCCAGGTGAACGAGTTGCCAATGGACTCTGTGGATCTGTGCTTCCATTGTCGACGTTAAATTTTCAACCAGTGATCTACCTTTCCACTATCTGGCATTTGACATGTAACTTACTGCTGCTTTTAATGTCGTTTTTCGAAATAACCTTTGTACTAAGATGCAAATGTCGCTCATAAACCCTCCCTATTCATTTATGCCAGTTAATTTTTGCTGGTTTTATGAGTCCGTCTACTTCGTTTGGAATTCGTTGGTAAACTATCCTCGTCTATGTGCTGTTTCCAGTTTTATGCTCACATCTTTGACACTACTAGACCAAAGGATAGCATTTTACCCCATTGTAGAATCAATTATGCAAGTCATCTGCTGGTTTGGTCGACCTTTCCCTCAGACGTTTTTCATCTTTTCACTGCCGTGGATGAGATTTCGGTCTCATTCTTTTGGATAGCGATACATAGTGCCTCTTCATGAGCCGTGAGCTGTTCCGACTTAACGTTTGTTTTACCCCCCCCCCATCCCGGCTTCTAGCTCTCCTATCAGCTTCCCTTGGTTGTTACTGAGGTTTTAATCTCATTGTTTTCGCTTCTACTAGATTGGAAGTCGAAGTTAAACAACTGAAAGCTGAACTACAATCGTTACGTGGGCTAGAAGTGGATCTGCGTGGCCAAGTTCAGCAGCTGACAGCCGCCGAAAGGACTTACCGGTCAGAGAGCTCTCAAGCCCGTCAGGAATTCGAGGCGTTGCAAGCCAAATGTACTCAATTGTCGCAACGGTTGGAGGTAATTTTTGTTCGAACTGCCAGTTATTTTCGAATGTGTATGTTTTTGAGCTACTAAATAACTTTGCGGATTCCAGCGTGAACTGCTCAAAAAATCCTGCCGAGACAACCAGCCCTTCTGGTCGTTTAGTGAACTCCATATTAGACAGTGAAACCGGCGGGTTACACGGTCCAGTTGTGAAATTTACGAGCTTCTGGCATGATTTCCTAGTCTAGCTGTTAGGGCGCTTGTGGCGTTTGGGCATATTGTTTCTTTTGTAGGTTTGGTTCCAGCGGAAGCCTTGATTTTTCAGAGTTGTGCCTTTTTAAAATAGCTTAAGTCGTCGCTACTTTCTCCTCAGGGCGTGTTTAGTCAACACAATCGCGTACGTGTTGTTTGAAATCAAGATTTTTAATCCAGACGCTTCAGTGCAGTTAGGCCATCATTGTTTTGACTGACAAATTTCAGTCGCCTCGCTGTGCATAACCGCTTGCTTTTGTGCGAACTGTAATCAATGTTTTTTTATTTGATTTCACCTCGGTT
Source organism: Paragonimus westermani (assembly GCA_008508345.1). Lineage (NCBI taxonomy): Eukaryota > Metazoa > Platyhelminthes > Trematoda > Plagiorchiida > Troglotrematidae > Paragonimus > Paragonimus westermani. The sequence continues at coordinate 14,137 of QNGE01002699.1, forward strand.
GTGCTGTTGAAATCTTTACTGTTTGGTTGCCTCGGAAATCTCACCGTATTCTGCACTAAACGGTGTCTTGGTTGTTTTCGTTCGATCTTCATGTTAATTTCGACTCCGTGGACTGAACGGCATTGTTCGTTGAAAACTGATTCCTGAGCCCATTCGTTCCCATTGAATAGAGCAGAGTTTCCCGATCTCCCCGTTTTTCCTGAACCTAGCTATCGACGATTTTGCTGCGATTTATTCTCATGGTGATAAGCTTGTGCGTTCTACTGATGGCGGAATCCACTACTTGTACAAAGACGCTGTCCTGTTGGAACCTGTATACAAACGATACAACTCGTTCATGTCTTTGGGGCGACCGAGGTCCGTTTTGTGCCTGAGATAATGTGGAGTAGGTGCTTGACATTGGAAGATGTTTGTGCATACGAATCAGCCGCCAAAGACGAGTTACGTCCCTTATTATTTGGGAAAAGACACTGCAATACAGGTTACAACTCAGTTGTTGAGAGTCAGTCATCCTGCAACATCTATCAAGCCAAGCCAATAATTTTACTCTGTACACCCAGAAACTTGGCATTTCAATTATCAGAGCAATTACATGTTCAGAAATAGTTTGGAAAGATTGCGAGTTACGGTTGATATATATATATATATATAACCTATCAGACCATCAGCTGACACTCGATGAAAAGGCCGTTCTGTTAAAAGGTTTGAAATTCAATTATGCGGACGCGTCTACAACACAATTCATCGCATGTTTCGAATCAGGACTAAAACGCAGTGGTTTAGATGA
>QNGE01002699.1:22273-37393 GCA_008508345.1 Paragonimus westermani
TGATGTGAGTCGCCACAGTTCCAGCTCCTTCCCGGGAGACGAACTCGATCTACCGTGGTCAACTCCTTGGTGAACGACTTCATTTCCCTACGCCAGGTCATCAGCTGTCCATCTCGCATCTTACAATAGTCGGTCGCAGTGCCAGCGAACAGTGCTCGGTATGGAAGACGACTAGCTGGCATGTTTAATACATGACCTAACCAACTGAGCCTGTGGCAACGTAGAGACTGAAAAGAATTACTCGTTTGAAAATCATTACCAAACACCCGTTTTCTAACCTCTTCGTTACTTACACGCTGGTGCCACCTGATACGAGCGACTGAACGCAGATAGCGGTGATCAAATCCTTGAGAGCTCACAACTCAGCAATTATGAGACCACATTGGTTTGGTTTCGGCTGCCATTCATTGCGTCTCACGTATACTGGACTGACGTGTTTTCCCAAGACAGAGTAACAAAACAACCCAAACGTGACTAACCTCGTGTTGAATTTAAGTTTCAGAATGTACTGACTGCACTCCCGCTGTCAGTTCATTGGGGCACTATAGTCCGCTAGGTTAACAAGCAGTCAGATTCCGCGATTCAACAGCCTGATCGGATAGGGCTCTCAAGTAAGTTCCAGGCCGCCTGCGAACTCATGTCGGAGGTCCACCCAGGGATACCTTCCTAAGCGTTGCCAAATTTTTTCGCCCTCGTGCCTGGCGTTGCGGTAATCAAATCACTTGAAATGAACTGGGCAGAGTATTTTTCAAGTGTTTTGCGAAGTGGACGCATCTGGACGCGAATTACGAAGAATTGTCGTTGTGGATCGCATATTGATTACTGTAGCTAAAAATAAGGTGGTCCTGGAGTTTTGTCGTTGGGTGTATGTCGGTTTGATTATCATTGACAGAATGGTTACTGTGTTCGTCCAGAGACAGGTGATAGGTGAACGTCCACGTGTAACGATGTGACCACGCTTAGTATGCAGTCAATGAGTCAGTGGTCAGCACGCTCATCTTGCAGGCTTGACGGCCAATGTTTAACTTCCTGTTCACATCTCCAGTGCGTCTGACGAAAGTGAACTTCAAGTTTATTGCTTTCTTCCGAAATAAACCAACAAAAAATTAATTGCACTACAAAAGTGGCCTACATGTGGAAGTGATGTTTCACTTGTTACAACCGAAATCCTGCGCTGCCCATCACTTCATATCCTACGCCAACACCCTATAAGGCCCCTAATGTTTTCAGGTAATTCTGCTATACTACGTCTCGAAATCTTTTTCTCCTCCATCAGTACAGAAAGAAGACATTTTGCTATCTGTTAACACTTCCTTTACTTTCATCAGTCACAAACGTAAAACATGTAGGTTACATGAGACACAAATAGAGGTACACATAGTATAAGCACACATACAACCGCACCACGTATTGTCATCAATACCACGTCAACCCTATGGGTTGCTTCAACCAATTTTATGGGTTTGATCAATATAACTAGTGGCTTCGGATTCTGATTGTATAACGTTAATTTGAATTATCTAAGTAGATCGATCTGGTGACCTGTTATCATGGCGTGTCTAGCACACGGTGATGTGGGATTTCGGGCGGCGAATTCACCGGTTTGAAATTATTGTCATCAGGTGTTTTAACCAACATTCTGGTTTCACGTTCATCCCTAAGGAGCCGACAAGAAAGCCTGCATAGATACCTACGAGAAAAACCCATTGGAAAGGTTTCTATTGCCGTTTTGTCGCGCTCAGAATGGCACAATCATCCGACCAAACGACACGCGTACGTATCTCCCATATGAGGTATCGGGCCCCGTCGTCACACACTACATGTATTAAACTGTCTAGCTTGTGTTCACCTGATTCTGATTCACATGGACGCTGGACAAACATACATTGATACTAGGATTGGCAGCCTTATTTTAGCGTTACAAAATGTACAAATGTAAATGCTTGAGTCCCATCGATCTTTCATCGCTCAAGAGAAACACACCTGTGTAATTCATCGATATCCCAAAGGCAAACCAAAAAATTCCATTTTGTCAGCTTCCGCCGATGTCGGAGTGAGTGTAGTTTCATTGTCATCATGCACGCAATTTTCCTCGTTTATTCGTTATTAATAAATGGATGTCAAACGACTTTTCATCCACGTGACATGCAGTGATCTCAGTTCAACCCCTGAACTTTGTATCAAAATTATAGTTGTGATTATAATTTTTCACGTTAAGTTGCATGTGAAATCCAGTTACCCAGCCACCTTCAACCTAGTTGCATGCATCTTTGTATGTACCTTTCTTCTTGTAGGCTGATAAGGCCAGTTTACAATCGGCGGAACAACAACTTACCGATGAACGAAAGCGGCGAATGGTTTTGGAACAGCAACTCGCTGTCCAAAAGCAGCAGCAGCAACAACAACAACAATCCTCCACATCGGTTAAAGGACGCAAAAATACATCTCTGGGGACAGATGGCGCACAAAACTTCACCGCTACTGGCAAAGTCTCTACGTCAAAGTTAGTGTTATTTGTGCGCACAGTACTTCAGAACTAAAACGCTAATCTTTCGGAATTCTCAATATGCTGTATTAATGGTGTTGATAATGGAAAAAATGCATACATTTAGGTATGTGATATTCGGGGTTTTCCAACCGCAGATGTTTCCAAGTAATTTTCTGACGAGCTAACGAGAATGCGTGTACGAAATCAGTCGGAGGCAGTTTGGTTGCTGTTACGCGTATTACTGTCTGCCCACTTTCCTTCTTTTGATCTCATCATCGCCGATCTGGAAGATGTTTTTAATCTGATCAGTTTTGTTGTCTTCATGCTGGAACAACGACACCAGGTTCCCCCACTAGGTTTTGTTCGGCAGAGACTATTCTACGTAGCCACTTGGTAGTCGCCAGTTCGAGCTTCTAACGCAATCGGTTGGCTACACTTGAAGTCAGTTCCGTCATTGTAGTCCTTTCTATTTAAGGAAGATAATTCAACCGTACCTACCGCTTGCCACTCGGAAGACAATGTTGGCTTTGGCGTACTAGTAGAAATCATTTATAAGGTTCAGGTTATTTCACCTTTGCTATAAGAAGTGGCACGTGATTGGTGGAAACCATGTTACTTTTATTTATGAACACTGAACAACTTCGCCAATGGGAATGCGCATTTTTTTGTTTTTGGAACAGAATGCGTCTCCTTTTCTCTTGGTATTCGCCACAGGCTTGGTAGCAGTTGTGGTGCAGTTTTTCCGGGTCAGTTTTATTCTATGCTACCTAAGGCACAGTGTACACAGTATGTCTGAGGTCACCCGATGATCTCCAGCGGTTCACGGCTCAGTGCAGAATGTTGGATAGATAGGAGAGATCATTAAACACGTCCAGTCGTTTAACTCGAAGCTGAAACGGCAGAAGGGACGTGGCAACACCGTTTATTGGAAAAACGAGTGAATTTGGGCTCCAGAGACTCCAAATTTATGATGCAAGAGGATTACCATACACGGCCGACAAGACGCGAAGCAAATCAAATGTGATAATCATGCATGACAGTCAGACAGAGTGAATCAAATGAAAGTGTTGTATATGGCAGTCATGGCGTCAGGGCAAATCACGTTACGAGGGGCGTCAGAAAGCCACGCGAGAAAACGGCCCACAGCACGCAAGCATTCGACTGCACGGCTACGTTGTCATTGACTGAGTGATACCATATCAACATCCACGTTTGTACCATCCATGCTGGACCGGTCGATCGATATGGCGTGATGCCTCCTGGCTGTTTAGGAGATGCGACTCTTAACACAATTTTACTCCTGAATATTTGAGTGTTTTCGTTGCCTGGAAGTGGACGCACATTGATTCCGGTCCGATTGTGGCTACGTTGGTCACATTTTCACCTTGTGACAGATCCTGGAGTCTCGGTACTGAGCAGCCGACGTGGTCTTTTCAGACCCAAAGGCTGTTTTCGACTCAGTTGCTCGTGACGTTCCGTGGGACTGCCTCCCTCACAAAAGAGTACTAGGAAAATACGTGAATCTGTTAAGATCGCTGTCTGCCCATTATGTAAGCATGGTGAGGGTTCATGGATAACTATCTTGGGCGTTCATCACCTCTCCGTGATGTTCATCAAATGTGCCCGATCTCCCTTTTTCTGCTCAATTTTTCATAGACGACATTCTGAAAAGTGTGCTTGAGGAATCCAGTGAGCTTACTGCTGAAATTCTTCCTTGTGCTAGGTTGACTAATATGGAGGATGCGGATGACACTGCTTTACTCAGCTCCTCTACAGAAGACATGCATATCATGCTGAACAAAGTGAGTGACCGAGATGTTTGGTATGGAATGCCTCTCGTACCTTGGAAATGCAGAGTGCTTCTTCAGGGCTAGGGTATTCCCACTCTTACCTTCTTTATTTCAGGTAATCCACTCGAGATTGGACACTCACATACTTGGGTAGCACTGTCTTGTCAACTTGTAACATTGCTGATGAGATATCAGCAAGGATAGCAAGGTCATGAGTTGCCTCTGCTAGCATGCATCATCTGTGGCGTTGAAATGATGTTCGATTATTGCTGAAAGGAAAGATATGTAATGCTTGTGTATGTTCTGCTTTGCTCTGTGGTTCGGAAACCTGGCCCGTTCTCACCGAAGATGTTAACAGAATTGCTATTTTTGACCATCGCTGTCTCCGCCACTTAACCCACATTAAGTGGACTGATCAGCTGTTCGCCAGCGCGTATTCCGGAACGCTCTGGATGGCCGACCAATTGGCCAGTTACTCACGTTGCACAGCCTGCAGTGATTGGGTCACGCACTCCGCATTCCAGTTGAGCGTTTCTCGTACCGGCATTATATACTGAGACCACCAACAGTTGAGTGAAACCACGGGGTGGTCAAACAACGGGCGTGATCACGAAATGTGAGGACCCTGACAACTCCACTGAGCAAAATGAGTAGGTGTCGCCTGCCCAGCTGGGATCCTGGTGGTCATTCAAATCACTGGTTAGAAGCACCACCCGAGATGGCGGTGTGCAGCAGTCTGGCGTACCTGCATCACACCACTTTTAATTCTTCCTTCTAGTCTTTTTATTGTTATTATTTATACTGTAACTCTTTCAGCAACGCTTCCTCATTTAGAATGTTCTACATCACTGCTGAGGTGAGCGGCTGTCCGAGCCACAATACCTTCTGGTCAGGCTCATGGCCGTTTTGATGCTGATCATAATTGTTTAAATCTGCCTACTGCTTCGTAACTTCCTGATAACGATTGTCATTACTCGATGAAAACAAAGAATGTGCACATTTCGATGTGCTTGCAAACAGTTTATGGCCATGTAACCACTCTTTTTGGATAGACCGTATTACAGTAGTGTTTTTTTAGAAGTATCAGTTAGACGTTCACTCAAACTAACACGCAAACGGATGACTTCACATCTTCTATCTGATGTTGTCAGAATAGATTGGGTAACATCAGCAACGACATCTGCTGTTGAACTAACCTAACCCTTAGAACAAGAATCTGAATTCAGATTTGAAGTATCTTATGTCACTCATGAGACATAGACTTTATGTTTATTAAAATGATTGTTTCTGCCTTCACACGGCACTCATGGTCAAAATTCTATTTACATATGACCGCATTTTTGTTGTTGTTGTCAGGCCAAAGGTGCGGTGGATAAAGTGCGTTATTGATGGGCTGTTGTCTTTGATTTCTCTGCCACCTTGTCTTGTCGTATCATAATTCATGGATCGTACACACTCACTCGGAGTTCCGAATATGTGGCTGGGACATTCGTTCAAAATGTTGATGCCCTTCGACACAACAGGAGGTGTGTTGAGAATGATCATTATCGCTCAGCTGGCTAGTCATTCTATAGACTGTACATCTCCCGAACACTGAGATGTAGTTTGAAAGAATCCTTAGGAAGTTCTTGGGAAGGACAAGACATAGTCACCTGGTCCAGCAACCTGGGCGATCAGGCAACGACGTAGTCCACGTTCTTCGTACTGGTATTTACTGAGTTCACTTGTGTTCGAGGTGAGTATCTGTCACGTAGAACAGCAGAAATTGCGTACCTGTCGTTTTGCTCTCTTCTGACCACTCCTATCCGCATCAAGCCTGTATCAACCAGCAAACGCCATCCCACTTGATTGACTTTTGCGACGTCTGTTTCCCTGTGTGAATGACATGGGCAAACGCAGCCTATAACATTACCAACTCATCATAAGCGTGCGCATCCATTATAGAAGTAAAACCTTGAGTGTACCACAGTTTTACGGCGAAACAAAACGCAGGAGTTTGAAGACATATTCGAATGAAACTAGTTCCATACAAAATAACTTCCCTCTGCAGGATACGTCACGTGTGGTTATGGTAGATATGTGTTAAATTCACATGCACTGCTGTCGGTTTGTAATTGCAACGGTTCTGTTGCGTATTAACGGTTGTTATTGTCCTTGTATAAACCGTTTTCCGTGCTGTAGCACTGCGATGATAGCATCAGTGGCTACGCACAGATGTTTTGGTTCGGGCCTTTGTTGCCGGTTTTGTGTAACCGCTCTCCTTTCGAGGATTTTAGTAATCTGGGCTTTAAAAAATCAAGGGCAGAACCAGCAGCAGGCGATGGTCAAAGGGGCCCACGATAATGAGGCAATTATATCTCCTCTGGTTGTAATTTGAGATCGTCTATGTGTTGGGTTGTCTGCTCATTGCTAGGAATTTATTGACTGCGAGTAGGTGGTCTAATGTGCCTCTTCATACTTAGTGTTTCGGTCACAGTCTGGTGAAACAAGTCAGAAAGGTATTCAATGTGTCATATCTATACATTTCCTGACAGACAGTAGCCAAAACGTTGTCTTCGGAGGTTGTGCCCGTAAATGCTAACCAGAAATTGCCCGATGAGGTTGCATCAAACATTTATCAAGCAAAGTAGCTATCTGAGTCACAGTAATGGAGGTTTTCAGATGGGCGCCGATCAGAGACCCCGGTAGCTGTACGAACTTGTTGCAAAGTGGCTTGTATGAAAAGGATACTGCAGATACAGTTGAAGTGTACCTCTGTTCATTCGACAGGACTTTTGAACGAACGTTGACTGTTTCTCCCAATTGTGACTATGATGATGACCGCTTAAAACTGATGAACAGGCTTAAAGAGAGTCTGTGCCCAAATTGATGGGAAATGCAGGCTTACCTGGTACTCGTTGCTTGTCTTCCTGTTCTCGTTTTCACGCTTATCGTCTGACAAAATGACTAGCGAACTTACAACTTATTAAGGTGGCTTGATAAGTAATGCAAGCACTTTGAAAAACAATTCAACTGGCTTGAGCTTGCTCATTCAGCCATAGACCTGTTTGGCTGTGACGCTTCCGATCATTCATCAGAAACTGAAGTGACTTCGGGGCACATATTTTTATGACGAATCAAGTTTGCAGGTGCGGATCCTCTCTCTCTATAGCTGTTTTGAAGGATAGTATTGAGCTATCGGCCAGCGATGCGGTGCCTCGTGGTTGGCGATTCTCAAAAATCGCTCTCATCTTCACAGCGAATAGCAGCACATGTAGCAGTTGCGTGTGTATGAGATTTGGCCCCGTTTCACCGTAGGTACTCACAAATGTCATACTGCAAAGACTTCTGGAACACTGAACGAACTTAGCAAGGGAGTGACAGACATGTTTATGACTTGGATACAGTTGCATCGTTCGCATCTTCTTTGCACAACAGACGCAAGACGATCATCAGCCCTTCTGCCATTTTTTGACATGAAGGTTGCTTTTGACTTGGTTGCTCGACTTGCTTTCGGCAGTTTCTTTTAGCTTCTGATTTCATCACGCATCATCCGCATTCTTGAGTGCGTTGTTTAGTTCGCCATGCAAACTGAGTCTTTCAGCGTCTTTTTTCTAGGACTAAACTAGTAGACCTACAGTGACCTATGTATAACCGTTTTTACACTTGTTTCCTGCACCTGTTTCCATTATAGGTCTTCTCGTGCTGTTGCAACCTCACGTATCGTCAATACTGAAAAATTTAGTCGTCTTATTCCTGTGAAATTTTCCTGGGTTTAAGTACTTAAAATCCGATTATCATTTAGCTAGTGATATGAACGACAGTCGCTGACACGTATCTTTGTGTATGTTGTCTTATCAGTTTTTTGTGTAGTCGAATATCCATTATTGTAACCTCTGAAAGGATTGGCGAGGGGTTGTTAAGCGGTTTCGTTAGTGGGTGTATTCTTACATTGTCAATCACTGGATACTGTTCCTAAACCCAGTACACCAATTTACTTACATTCCATACATCTTTTTAGCTTACGCTCCAGTTGCTTTGAGTTGTTCGGCGGACTTAATCAGCAACGAGCTACGCACATTTGTTTCTTTATTCACATACTGCATATAGTATACAGACAATTCGGAACAGGAAGCTACGAGCGTTGGGATATACGATAATAAGCCAGAGTGTTCTTGCTGTAACTAGCACAGGTTTGACCTTCCTTCATGGTATGGTCTTTAACTGAGCGTTCTTCTGCAGTTGGCTGTTTCTGTTGGTTTTGCAACGTAAGCGATATTGCTATAATCGTTTAAATATGAAAACGAACTGTAGGGATGATTGTTGCCGGAATCTCCTTTCAAATCTCCTGTTTTCCCAGTCACTTGTCACAGCGGTTGTTAAAAGTATTCATGACAAATTTTGTGCGGATTTTCAAACCCTTGGCCTACTTTTGTTTGCAAACGACTCATGCCGTGAACTAGTGGACGTTGATTTTTAGAAATTGTATCCATCCAGCTTCTTTATCTAGGTTACATTTTCACACATTTTTGCTAGATCTCCACGTGGCATCCCCACCACTGGCGTCAACCAGAGCACTAACACCGTCGTGACCAGGTGCACTTGCAGTGAATCCTGTTCCTCTCGGGTGCGAGAGCTAGAGGCCGAATTGCGTGCACTCACCCGGGATTCAGCAGCCAAGGATATTCAGTTGGCCGCATTGAAAGGTGGCCGGTTGAATCATGGTCTGAATGGACCCAACACTTCAGAGAGATCGCATGATTGGGACAAATCCGAGACAATAACTGGTCTAAACGCAGACCACGTGGGCAGGGCGGAACTGTTATCGAAATTACATTCACTCCAGGAAGAGAATCAAAGGATGACAGACACATTGAAAGAAGAGGACAAAATGAAACAGGAACTCATGACGGCGTATCATGCGTCGTTGAAGGAAATAACGGAGCTGAATGGTTGGTTGCTGCGGCCCCGTCTGATTGGTTTTTGTTTTGTTCCACGCTGGCTTGTTTCCGTTCGGTTTTCACAAACTGCACTTAATCAATCAATATTTAACGTTGTTGTGCTTCTTTGCTTCGGAAGCACCCTCATTTAAGTGTGAGACCTGTGCACGGTGCATGATACTTGTTGCGCATCACGTCGTGTCTCGTGTTGATTCGATCAATCTCAGACGGGGACACTTACAGCGGTGTAAACTCGTTCCTTTAAGCTTGATGGTAACTGCGGAACATCTGTTTTCGTACCTCATTGTCCAAGAAACGTTATTTACTCTAAGGAAACTGGTCATCAAGACATTGAAATCTTCAATTCTCCAACACCCTTCGTTTACTGATTATCGCCTCCAATGTAACTTAGACTGTGTTAATGGCGCGGCCACCATTCGAAAGCGTGTCCAGATTACCGAAAGTTAGTCTTCGAACCGAACAGTTGTATCAGCATGTTGGGTTTGTCTGCTTCAAATACACCCCCAGCGAAGTCTAATTTTACTTATCATACACGAAGTGTTGCGATGGTACCGTTAAATGAAAACGTGACCGTAGCACGTAGTTTACACGAACAGACTAAATCATATAACTTTTTTCAAATGGCTTGAGCGTTGTGCATTCTGCCTTTCACAGGCGACGTAGGCTGGCAAGTACAGCCCTTGATTTGTTTGTTTAGGTAATTCATGAGAGTATTTGCTTGGACGTATGGCTTCTTCAAAGCACAACGTTATCGTCTCAATTAGACAGGTTTAGTGTAGCCTGTTCTCGGTTTCTAAACGCCGGTTGAACGGTAAGCACCAAGGACCACTGGGAAGGCTGCTTTTTGCTCGTTCGCTACGTTTTGGGTCGCTGGCGGACTGACTGCATAGGTATAGTTTTGTGACGACTTGACGTAGTTAAATTCGTGGTGGCGACACCTGTCTACCAATTAATCTCATGGTTCCAAAAGCCGGTTTCTATGACTGCTAGGTATCGGCAAGCCTGACGGTGTACAGCCATCATGTGACTGTATGCCACATAGCTGTACACATTATGTGGTACAAAACTAGAAATTTCACTTGAGCTAGTTTGAAGTGGGTTGGCGATTAAAGCGAACTAAGAACCAGTCGCGTTTACCAATCCAGACCGTTTCCAACTGGTCACAATACAACATGTGCGGTCTTAGTTTATACACACTCTCTCTCTCTCGTAAGTATGTGGACACCAGATTAGTTTATCTCTTTACTAGTGCAAAAGAAACGTTTTTTGTATACACTTTTGTCTACAAGATACACGACTTGAGGCATGTTATTTCTCAACAATTGAACATGATCAAGCGGATTCAATAGATAAAAACCACTGTTTCAAGTATTCGGACGCCTCAGTACAAGGTGGATTATGATGCTCCACATGGAATCCGTCCTTCGTTTCTTTTGAGACCATTTATGCATAGCTTACGCCTGCCATTCATGATGTAACGGGGATGCGATTGCCGGATTTTTATCCAATCTTTTTGGATAACACCCATCAGCCCCAATATCTATGCACAAGTACGTTCTTTCCCGCACCATGGTCTAGTCATATTTTTCTCAATTTAACAACATTTATCAAATAAACGTCCAGATGAAACCCCAGTGTTCGTCTGCTCTTAGGCTCGAAATTGTTAGTGAATAATGTGAACGTACTAGGGTATTACATAGCGCCGTTGCCTCTCTTTCAGAAAACTAAGTTCGCATTTGCCGTTGGTGTTGAGCTCGCTTTCCAAAGTATCAATGAGACACCTTAAAACACGCGCGGTACTCGCAATATTGCCTTCTTAAGCAGTACCGTTAATTCGTTCATCCATCAGGTCCATGGAAATGATATTTTTTGTCGCCTTGGTTTACTGAATTCTGTTCTGTCCTGTTTACGATAAGTGCCCCTATTCTCGCGTTATTCTTTGTTTTTCGATTAACAGTCAAGTGTGGAGTTCCGCTGAGTTTCTGAACAATCAGGGACGACTTGCTCCTTAAAATCCTGTGAACGGTTTTCGGAAGTATATATGTAAAAACAGTCGTTTCCTTGAACAGAATCTGCCCACGCTTATATTTGTAGTAGTTTGCGTTTGGTGGTAGATCTTTTTCTATAGGGAGTGAGAAAGATTTTCGTAACTGGATCCTTGGTTAAAAGTCACTGTTGAACAAAATAAGAGTATTTTTGAATAATGCCTGAAAAGTCTAATTGTACTCTACAGTTCCCCCGCCTTCCAACAGCTTATGTTGAACTCTTTGCAGTGTGTTGGAATACTTTTCGCAAGTAATAGCGTATCCATTAACATCACGCACAAAGTTAGTTTTCCTTAACAATTTCCTCGTCACAATCTACATCGCCACTCTTCATAATGATATCTATTCCATTTTATTGGCTATCCGATGTAGCTTGCTAGGGCGCTTGACCTCCATTATAGACGCGCACTCTCAAACACACCTCAGCTCAGTGGACATAACTATCCAGTGTCGTACACGAACACAGATGGGTGATTTTGTGAACACCCCATGCACATGGGGGGTGACTGGGCGCGGCTTCTTACCTCAATTGGTGAAGCATACATCGCGCACGGACACACGGTTTCTGTCACTGGGTCGAATTCATCCGAAGCCTAGATTTTCCGTAAACGGATCGTTTTATAATTAACAACGTCGTCGTACTACTGGAGTGATACGTATTGGTGACTTGTTTTGCTTGGGATCTTTAATCGGTTCTCCTAGTGATGTTTGGGCTCAACCTGATAATGCGTTCAGCTGTCGCGTATGTTCTTCCGACGACCATGTAATGGCTTAATTACACTAACTCGCTACTGTTCTCTTTTCCTTGATGCATGCCTGCCACACAACCTCCGTGTTTCCGTATTCCATCTTCAAATGCGATGCATCATCTTGTAAACGGTTTGGCCTCTGTTCCGATTACCAGACCTTTCCTAAGTAGTTATTGCACACCGTACGCGAGTTAACCAAAAGATCAGTTTCGTTTGTATTACTGTGTACGTAGGTTCTAGCCATACCCAGTTTTTTCCCTATCGATTGCGTATTGGTGTTTATACACCAAAATACGTCACTTAAAGCATTACGATTTATGTCCACATATGCTTTTTTGACAACATTAATTTTAGTAAATTGAAGACGGACCAGTTTTGTCCAGGATTCAGCGACCTAATGATTATTCCATGCAATTTGACGACTATTAATGCGGACGGAAAAATGTAAGGTAATTGCCTGTGAAGGTTAGGGTGGTGGTATCTTGAAAAGTGAAAAATCAACAGGGAAGCTCAGAGAATTCGACAGAACTGGTCACACAACCGGGAAGCTGGTGACACCTTCCTGGGGGTAAAGTTTGAAGTCAGTATATTTTTTGCCCCGAGCTTACTACATACACTGGCCACCCTGCTACCACTTCCAAAATAACGACACATACGTTGAGTTGACGTTCTTAAGGTGTGGCTAAGCCAACAAAGCTCGTGAGACGAGATTATTATGCTCAGTGGCTGACGGTTTCTGTCGGCCACATCTTCCAACTTCACTAGTGCTGACGCGTTTTTCTTCGCCTGCTGTTACTGTCTCAGAGTAGTCGGTGATCCAACAGAGATGTTTTGTGCACCTCCTCCGAACAAATGATTCAGGATTCACAGTCTTACGGCGAGGTTTCTCACACAATGGTAATATGTACTCGGCCTTTCGCAAAATGGTGGTACTGGCATCGTAGGTGGCATATTTTGACCAGTGCTATCCGATCTTCACCTGTGCGATTTGTAGTCTCATCAGATATTCCGTCGACGCTAAAGCAGCTTCCATGATGAGCGGACCTTTTAACTGCCTCCAGGAGTTCACAGTCGAGGGTCAGAGTGGACGAAAAATCCTATCAGTCTTGCAACATCTTGCACTTAGGTGACGCAAAACCACTTGCTAACTATCGAGTTGAGGCTTCGAAGGTGACGAAGACTCCTGGGGAATTTAGAGCAATCACTGGCCTGCTCGAGGTTTGGTTTCTACGAACGTTTCAGCACTATCTTACTTACGGTCTATCAGAATATGCTGTATGATCTCGTCTGCTACAAAATTGAGTGCGCAAGGGAGGCTGGCAAACTTGTCACGCTTCATTTAAGGTGTTCGGAATCGACAAAAAACTATAGTGTCTGATAGTAACTTGCTTTCGGGACGTTGGCATACTTCTCGGGCACACCGTTCCTTGATAAAACAAACGCAGAATTTCCTTCTCTTCACTGTACTGAAATACCTATGATGTCCAAAGAGATGTTTGCCAGTTTTCTGTGTGAATTACTGTACTGAAACATTTGGCGAATTGTATGGATGTGATCGATATGGTCACGGCCAAGGCGGCATCCGGATTGCTGCTTGCGAATACGTTACTCACGAGTTGGAATTTATCTACCAAATTCTATTGCTGCAAGCGTTCTTGATGTAATAGGAGCTAGGCTAGTTCATTAATAGTTTGCGCTCAAATAGTATGAGCTCGCTTTGAGAGTGGAAATTATTTTGACCACGCTCTTAAAAGGTCGTTATTTGATACCATTTATACTGCATGCCGGTCGGTGTTTTTTATTTAAATTCCCTTTCTCCTCCTATCACTTTGTTTCTCTGTGTCACGCACATCAGGTACCGTCAAAACTTAATGCGTTGGATCATCTCCCTCGCTTTACGGGCGATGTGGCACAACCGTTCGAACGATGGAAGCTACATTCCATGTTAGGGTTTTTCCAGTCTAACTTAGGTCGAGCTGTCCATGTAATTATATGATATGGCCGTCTCGATTAATTACAGCTACTGTTGAAAAGTTCCACGGCTCAAATTATGTGTATTTTGTTACTACATGCATGCACAACATATTAGTCTGTTATCTTTGCAAGTAAACGAGGTATACAAAAACGTCTGATGTCATACTTATGAGATGGATAGCTGTTGGTATCCAGTACATGAAACACGTGGTCATATTGACCAAGAGGCAAAATCATGTAGCTTCAGTATTTTTTACTTCCTAAAATGATAGTTCATTCGTTATCTGATTTCAAAATCTCGCACAAACGACAACCAATTTCACCCACTCTGTTTCTGAATACAGCTTCGCTAACGCAAAAGGAATATCAAATTGTTGAATTGAATATGCGCGTAGAGCGTCTTACTCCTCAATTCTGTGAATATGTGAAGATGATGAGTGTTTCGAAGTCTGCATCGCCAAACCAGTCAGATGACCAACAGTCGAGTTGTTCAAACTTAGTCACTGTTTCGCTCCGTCGGCAGCCTAGTATGCCGAATCAGCCACACATCAAACAGGGTTCTCATCATCTGCGCAAACTGACTGCGGTATCTGATGATCAAAGCTTTCCCGTGGGAAGGTCCACGCAGCCTTTGACTAATGGCTTGAACCAAGCCATGATTTCTGAGTATTTCGGGTCTTCGACGGCGTACCCCAACTCGGCCTATGTCTCAAGTAAGTTCAATTTACACCTTCACTATCCCGAGTGAGTGTTCATTGATAATAGGTTATTCAGAAATGCTGTGAATTCCACGGTCTTAGTGATATTGATTATAGCTACAGGTCTGTGTTTAGTCGTTACATTAAACTGCATTGGACGCTTTCCCTTGCGTATTTCTGCATTCAGGCACGTCCCGTTTCACCAGCGATCTGTTGACGTTAAGCGAGCATCATCATCATCATAACAGCCATCATCATGACCAAAAGGTACTGTGGCTCGGGCCGCCGATCACCTCAACAGTGACGTGGAATATCCTAGAAGGAAACGTTACTAAGAAGGTCAACAAATACCAAAAGAAGCCTTAGCGGAAGAACTAGAAATGGTATGGATACAGATACGCCATTGACTGCGACACACCGCCATCTCGGATAGCGT
>QNGE01002699.1:44850-56551 GCA_008508345.1 Paragonimus westermani
GTAAACCGGTCAGAAGTGCACACGACGTGTGAACGGAAACCGGGTGTGTGTGTTGCGGGTTGGAATTATGACTCGTAAACGAGAGAGCGCGCGTTGCATGTGACTGGCGATTTGGACAATAAAGATTGTGCTTTATTGGACGCCTTCTCGCTACAATATGACACGTGCATTCCCCTGCTAACTTGGCACTCACCTCGTTAATCACATCCTAGAATATACCGGCTGAGACGTGTCATCCGAACGGTGGAAAATTGTTGGAATAACTGTCTTCTTTCCCAGCTGTAGCGATTGACTTAGTTCATGAGGATGGGTTAATCTGCGTAATTTGCTCCCTTCCTCCGACCCATTCTAGTCATTGTGTAGAGGTTCCCTCAATCCATGTGATAATATTCGGCGTCTCATAAAAACCGAGTTATCCTGCACCCTCATTCTTGTTGCTTTCGTGCTCATTCCTCCTGTACTCTACAGATATTAAACAAGTGAGTCGCGTAGTTGGGTTTGATACATACCATTCAGACCACCTACATAGTTGACATCCAGTGGAAAAGTACAGTTAAAAGGCCCTATAGCTGTTCACCTCATCATCATATTGATATGTTGCCAGATTGCTGTTTGTATCGGAGTTTGAATAGGCCATGAATCAGATCAGTATTTGCCGCACGTTCATGAGTTCCAACACTGCTCACCCTGGAAGTTCCTGTTGTCTTGTTTTGGATGGCATCGCTTATCTTGGCCGTTTTTCCTCATTACTGATTTTATTAAGCTTGTCGGCCAACGCCATTTGTAAAAACCATATAGTATGTGTAGTAGAGTACACGTCTCATGTTAGACCATCTATGTTGACTAGATACATATAGCTTGTTTTGTCGGACAGACGTTTTCTTGTAAAAAAGACCTCCTTATCCGGTTCTCAACTATGATGTTATCTCTTTTGCTTCCTTTCATTTGTTGGCAGATTATCTGGATAGTGTGAGAATACGTAGTCCGCCCCCATCCACTTCAGTTGGTGCACATTGCAATCTGAACAGCTTAGATCATCATCTGAGCAACCAACTGACTAACGGCAGTGCTGGTACTTCTCGCGAAAGCTGCGGTTCAAGTTCCACCTTCCAGTCAAATCCCGATAGTTGTGATTTATTTGCTCAAACTACCAACAGTCAACATTCTGTGCTGTTTACGCAACCATCTTCCGCGCGCACTCTGGGAAACCTCACGCACTCTTCCTCTTCACATTTGAATGCACATCAATCCACATGTTACCCATACCAACTTCCGTCTCCGACCTCCTACCCACAACATAATCGTTTCAAACCGGCGTATCATTCATCCGGTTCAAACTTTCCGGGTTCCATTACGAGGCTGATGGTTAACACGGCGCCCACGTCCTCTCCGTTACCTTTTTTAGCTCCGCCACCTGGCTTGATGAATTCAAACATCAATGTGGGTCTACTTAATACACCACCATTTGCCAATGAGCCACATTCCTACACTACTGCGCACACCACCACTCCGTCGTTAATACATTCACCCGTCAATATTGAAAATGCTCTCCAGGGTTCCACGTCATGTGCTTCCTCGATTAACTGTTTGATGGAATCGTTGTCTCCTGTTGGAACTACGCCCAATCAAAATTGCTTTAACTCGCGTCGCGACTTACCACACGACAGCTTCTCGTTAAGCAATCGCTCAGATGATTCAACGAGCTCGCTTGTTCAACAATCAAACCCTATCAGTGTGTCAGCCGGTAGCTCTGTTTTATCTAACAATTACCGTTCCACAGGACATTTCATGGAAGCCGCGGAAATTGTCGACAATACAGATTTCAGTCTAATGGGCCTAGGTGTGTTGGATCAAGCTCATCACAGGTCTGGTGGTGGGATTCCAAACAATATACCAGTATCCTTTCAGCCGACAGCTGATGAACGGTGCATAAGGACTACCAGTCCACAAACGTGATAGTTGGACTCTGTTCGGCAGTCGGCTGTCTCGGGCTGAACGGACCACTCGCGCAGTTTGTTTGAATGCCCACCTGCTCGGCTTCCTATTCACGGTTTACCTCTGGTTTTCACGTGAATTTTCTAAGATTTTCGCTGTGAACAGATTCGTACGCGTTCATTTGCGTTTGTGTACACTCATCTTCTTTCTCGAATTGAATGGTCTTTCTCTCGTTTCCCATCTCATCTTCAACCTATTCAGAAGCACTGGCTGAACTCGTCCACATCGCTGCCCTCCGTTGATTATTTCCATAGCTCACTTTTTGGTTCTCAACGATTCCCTCTGTTTGTTAGATGGTTCTGGCATACAGATCATGACATGCGGCCCATCGCTTCCTTGCATTATCTCTCTTAACCCGGCTTCCCTCTTTAGTTTTTTCATCCCCAACGTGCTCTTTTCCACAGCTCTTTTCTCTGGGCGCCATTTGGTGATCACAGACAAGCGACACTATTCCGCTGCTTCGTCTAGTCGTTGTACTCATTTGTCGTTGTTCTCATTGCACTTTTTTGTGTGCCTGTGTGTAAATGTGGCCTTGCTTGCTTCGAGCAGTGCTTGGTCCGACCTCTCCTACTCCCCAATTGCGAGATGAGGCCGCGCGCACTGTTTTATCGCTGTGCCGTTTACGTATGTCAGTTCCTTTTGTGGCTGCGCAATTATGGCCATGCACTCACCTAACTATCGTCACGGTGTGTCCAGTTTCACTGATCAACGTGAATATGGCAGACCATTGGGAACGCTTTTTCTTGTTCTGTGCCTGCCGGTATCTTGGTTTTTGCCCTATTCGGCGGGAGTGCTCTTCGTAAGCTCTGTGGCTGGCTAGTGTATCGCATATTGGCTGCGGGACAGTTAATTTTACTTCGATTTTTTTAACGTCATCCTAGGCAGCTAGTTTTTTTAATTATCTTAACCGTATGATTCATTGCAGACTATAAGCGCGAGGTTGCGTCCCATTTACTGGCGTGCGTTTCTTTCAGAATGATGGATATCGCAACGAATCACAAGTTGTAATCGTACACTAATTAGTCATGACAGTTCCAGTTACTATCGGCTAGGGTTTTTTCTTTGAAACTTGTGTTACTACCTTTGGTGAGCTACTCAAAGCGCCTTGTGATGCTGTTTTATACAGAAAGCGTGCTATGTTTCTGTGCAACTGCGCACATCATGTGGTCCTAGCGGTTAAGTATCAAAGACGTTGGAAGTCTGTTTTCTGACCGTGAAAATCAAACGTTCACTCGCCAAAACTTAGAAAATTCATACATTTAGATGGTTAAGTGAATATTATACGGATATTATACCTTGCATTCCGCCGAATTCTTAGCTCAACAGTGTAAGATATGAGTCCGTCGGTCGATTATTTGACAGAGAAAGCGGCCATCAGTAATTGTGGAGCCGTATGTGGTGTTTGTCTCCCACACTGGAATGCATTCTGGTTCACCTTGTCTTTGATCGAAGACTGGGAGATGGCTATCTTTTGCATCCAGTGACCTGAATACTCTTATTGTGTGGCTATGTTGTTTATGTAGTACGCACAGCTGACGAAACGGATAAGCTGTCTTATTCTTACTTGCGAGCTTGTCCGTAGGTATTCGAGAATTTATTCCCCCCCTCTTTTTACCTCCAAATTGCGTTCTGTGAGATTTTGTTTCAAGTAAACCCCACAAGCCACCACTATTGTGTTTCTAACAATGGTCTGCACGGTTGTTGATTTTTTTTACTTTACTCTGGCTACTTCAACTTGTTTACCAACATATTACAGTATATGATATTCTATGGTGAATCGAATGACCTCCACTTACCATAGTGTTGAAATAACTGCCTGTTGGTTATAATGCGAACAACATAGAGGGGTGTGTACTCTCCAGCTTTTTAATAGTGACCTGTTCTTGCAGGTCCAATACAGTTTCCTCTGTCATACTAGCTACCTGTTGCGGGTTTCCCTGTCCACTGGCTTCTGTGACGGGTGAAGATTTCGACGTTTCCGGATTTCTTCTGAATTGGAACGTTTCGTCTTAAGGCGGATGCTAACGTTTGGACTCTGAGGCGTAAATATGTCAGCTAAAAACACCGTTGTTCGGATGAAGAAATCATGGCATCTGTAGAGTAACTTTTGGGGTTGTTCCAGAGTCATCAACTTTTAGTTCTTTCACACAAATACTGCGGTTATAATACTTAGTCGTAGACTCGTGTGTGCGAGACCAAATAGGATATTTTCGAAGATCCTTCAGATTCGCTAAGTGTTCTCTTTAACTATTTTTTTAAACATTTACATGAGTCAGTACGTTGCTTCAGACCGATATCTCAACATTCATCTGTTGACATACTAGTCACGGATGCATCCGTCGTGTTCTCCTCTTTGTCGGTTAAACGTTGTGATTTAATCTCCAAGCCGTTTATTCACACTGTCTTTATTTTTCGCAATTGATCGAACGATTCGGTCCAGTTGGGCTTCCTCGAATCGCCGTTTATTTTCTATAGTCCTTGCTTCAAGCAGCGCGTAAATTCCAATGTCCTCTATCATATTGTTTCACTAATTCTTAGTCGATGACATTCGCACCCATGAATAAGTGGAACTGCATTAAAATATTCCTTGAAAATCGCTTTGTCGTTCATCATAGCCAGGTTCTCTAGCAGACTCCTTAATTCTCAACATTAGTGCTGTTTTATCGTGCAGATGTTGCTTGTTACGCGTTTTTCAATGCTCCATTTGCCCGACGATGTATGTTACACAAACTAACACCACATTGCTCACGTTGGGTTCACAGCTTCGTCGTCCAATAGCTACGCTGTTGAATACCAGTATTCGATGCGTGTGATAACTCTGCCTTCGCAGGAGCATCTGGTGGATATTAATTGCGTGTTTAGGTGTTTATAATGTCATGTATTGCTCACTTTTCAAGGTGACATTCCACGACTGATTTTGTCTACGTTTGAATTCATTGGGCAAGGACCGGAAATCCTTCCCGCTGCGCACGGAAGCTCGCATCCAATCGGCCAACCAGTCCTGTGAACACCGCTTGTGACGAGGCGATCTGTACATAGTTGATATGCAACTTGTTCACCCCTCGCCGTTACAGATGAACTCAGTCCTTCCCGGATTGCCAGCTGTTTTTGCACCGACCCTTATCACAGGGGCTCGAAATAGTGATTTTGGTATCTCATGACGAGTTGCCGGTGTGGTCCCCATTCAGATGAAACCAGTCGTGGGATGTCTGCCATATGTAGCCCACTTCGGGAAGCAAAACTGTGCTACATGTAAAGGCTAGACTTGCATATGAGAAACAGTTTTATGGGTGACGACCGATAATTATTGTGTATTGTTTCACCTGGTTCGTTTTTCACTGTCCTTCAGTGTGAACGCAGAATGCCCAACTCTGTTTAACATTGAATTTCTTACCTTTGAGTTCACGTGTTAATCGCGCAGTCACCCCATCCTACATTTAGGAGCATCGCACCAGTTGAATTGTGCCTAAACGACCGTGTTCAATTTCGAGATTTATCAGCATTGTGTTCGTCAAACGACTGACCGTTAGCGACCTTGTATGGGGGTATGTGCCCGAAGTGAATCTGAGCAAAGTGGATACGTAAAAATTCCAGACGGTGGATCGGAAGCTATTTCTACTTGATTTTGAGGATTGCGTAGGAATCCTTCAAGAATCCAAACAAAAAACGCATGAATCCAACTTTGGAGATTACCTAAAACAAGGGCATTGTTATGCTAACCTATGATCATGAAAATAAGTCCGTGAAGTTTCTTATCGGTAGCTTTGGCCTAGAAACATTTTCCCGCTCATTCATAACCGTAAACTATCGGCAACTTTGATATACAGATTGGGAATAACACAACGTTTCGAGCAAGTTGTAATACTCTACGTTTCAACCACCTCGGGTGGCCTTCCTCAGGAGTGTTGTAATCGAATACAACACTCCTGAGGAAGGCCACCCGAGGTGGTTGAAACGTAGAGTATTACAACTTGCTCGAAACGTTGTGTTATTCCCAATCTGTATATCAATAACACGACGCCCAAACTATTCAATTTCATTCGTACTACATTTGGTGCGGATATCTTACTATCGGCAACTTTAATATCAGTGTAACTTTCTTCGATACCTTCGTCCTACACAACGGCGGTCATGTCAGGATATCCGTGAGCTTTGTTCATATCAGTGCTTATTCGCTTTCCGTAGCTGATGCGACCCTACATCCGCTCAAATTAATTTAGCTCAGAATGTCAGTGGCCACCATCCGTCGCCGCCACAATGACCTTCATGGTTTTCCGTAAGAACTGTTGCTTGACTAAAGTCGGATCTGGCTCATTCAGGTATCTGTTACGGTACGCAGAATACATTCGAGGTTGCATACACACGCCAACGTAGACACCAATGAATGTGGCGTTGGGTTCGGTTATAAGCCTGACCACGTCACGGAACTGCAATTCAGCTATGACCTCTGGTATGTTCCTCATTAGTTCGCCAATTGGTCATCGTCTTGCTACTCTATTTCACGAAGTTTAGCTGCGCTAAACTGTGCGTTAATCGTCGACCTATAAACAGAATCAACTTGACTAGGTGAAAACTTAGTTAGTATTAATACCTGTTCCATCCAATCCCTTTTGGTACAGCTTTGGGGACGTTTTTCACGTAGCGATAAGAGTCACCATTAACATCACATTTTGGTTCATCATCGACGTCCATAATGAGCCTACTGGAAAGCAGCTATGGAAACACGTTGACGAAAACGGTCAAATGTGCGTTTGGTTACTCCCAACGTGCTGATGGTCATCGACTACACAATATCTGGTAAATTCATGAGTGTGGTTAGAATAGAGCGCACCTGATCAGTCAATGAGCCTATGTGAAACGAAAACAGGAATTAGGGTGAGTTGCCCCAGTCACCGTAAGTTGATGAGCGGTTCATTTGGACGACTTATTTCTAGAAAACTGTGTAAACGATGGCCATTTTTCAGGCAAACATTTGCTTTTGAATTTTGTTTCAGATTAGGATCACGTTCGCATTATTTTTGCGTAAATTCTGTAGATTGTAAACATCCATATGGTCCTGAAGGTCACCCAATATGTCGTGCTCTTTCGACCGTTTTGGGAATTCGATACCTAGCTAAACGTAAACATGCAAACTGCGGTATATCTTCCTTCTGTCAGAACACGGATGAGCAGGCTAACATCTGATTAGATAGTGAGTCTGATGTTTTGACGCATCCCGTTTGAAATGTTACCAAAACAATTTGGGGTCAGCAACCAACACTTCACCTTTGTATGTCGCACTGCTGACCGCGTAGGAGTGCTTAGGCAGTGAGGCACGATCCTATGGGCATACAGCAGAACTATTTTTATAGTTGCGGCACTGCTGTCTTCCGTATCAGGAAGAAGGGGGTTAGAAAAGGTACCCTTAAACAAAGAGCACTCCGATCGCCCAACGGTTGACCGTGACCGCCGGCGTATTATCCAATACGGTCGAAAAACATCAAATATCTCTCAAAAGCCTGATGTAGCTTCGAGTACATCCGCTGCGCGCAGCAGTGTTCAGAATCAGACATTATTGTCTTATTCACTGCGCCCTCGGGCTAGGCAAGCCCCTCACTGCCAAGTGAGTCAGACTCTTGAGTCATTGGCTCCGGGTAGGGTCCCCCAAGAAAACCCTATATCCTGTTGTCTCGCAGGTCAGACTTTTGAGTCAGAGGCTCGGGGTGGGGTCCCTCAAGTCAACCCCCTTCCGCGGCATAAACGACCGGGAAGTATCAGAAGTTATCGTTCTCTCAACTGATATTTGTAAGGTAGGCCAAGCTTGCCATGTTGACAACCCTTCATTTGCAATGCAGAAGATAGTGCAAAAGCTGCCTTAAATCACTGTTCTCTCGTGCATCTTGTAACTCACTAGACCTTTCGGATTACGCAAAATTTAGAAAACAGTGTGATCATTTTAGGATTTCATTCATGTGCTCTAGTAGATGGCAAGAAGGATGTGCTATGGTGGTCTACTTTTGTCCATTCTTTGACTGAAGTCGCCTTCAAGCCTGGTAACCTTAGACTATTCAACCAGTTAGACAACAGAACCCCAATGACAAGATATGACAACCTTAAAATTGTCAAACTCGAGGAATACGGTTGGCGATCACAGTGGCACACTTGTATGTCCTAGGTCGGCTGGGTCAGATGTGCGCGAAGGTGGGGACCTGTTACATTTTGGGAGGTTTAGTTTGTATGGCAAAAGATACGGTCGTATTCGAACGTGGGTTGTGAGATCATTTTATTAAGTACTTGCACCGTTTCTAGCCGTGGTGGTCGTAGCAAATGCAAGGAACAACTAATGAATCGAGATGTGCTGTGTCCATCGAAATCAACCGGGTGTGAACCGGTTACACATGAATCGCATTGTAGGGTGGGTGTACAACGAAGTCCTACAGTACCATTTCCAGGCTTCCTATGCGTATTGCTAGCTTAATTGGTAGAGGACGTCAAGTGGGAACACAATATCATTGTAGCCAGTTCGCAACGGGCCATAATGCAGTCTTCCGCACTTTTTTCACAATTAAGTGTGCGAATTAACTTATTAATAAATTATGCAATTTCGTGATTAACTAAAGAAAACCAATCACACTACCTGATGGGCGTGCAATTCAGATATTTAACGAGATTCATCTCAGCTGTGTAATCGTTTCTTTTTGTGCGTTATCGCGCAAAACAGAACCACAAAGTACCTACCTTTATGCGTGATGCCCACGGCGAATGAGTAACGTTGCCTGAATTTCTGGCTGTTACGTGCACACTGAATTTACCACTCAAAGACCCCCAAGCTTGTTTTTCACAAACGCGAACCGGATAAGTAATTATTCGGTTCATGTAACATTAATTGATAAACCAAGTAAAATTATGTTTATCATGTTCGTTGGACATACATGTAATTCGCTTCCATTCTTACGCAGGTTTCGGGCCTTTTTGGTACTTAGTTAACTGGTTCTTACCTACCAAAAATGAGTTTTACGTCATCCAAAATTAGGGCTCTTAAACCAGTTTTCCACTGTTCATTCTGTTTAGAAGCAGCTGTATGGGTTCTTCAGGCTACCGTTCATTGTTTATCTGACCTACGAGCCTTTATTGGTTCGGCGCAATGACGCGCACTTCGAAATTGCTCACACGTGGGGGCTTACGGCTGACGCATTTGAACATCCTATCGTTGCTCTCCTAGTTCCATTGAAACTAACAATACGTCTTATGCACTCCAAGAGAAGTTGGAGCTCAGATTAGGTACTACGTGAGACATTCTCAAAGTTTTCAGCACCAACCACGACGTTCACTTTACTGTATTTGACCGACTTCCTTGTGATTGAATTATCGGAAACCTGTCTATGACAATTATGGTATACTGATGTAGAAATAGTTCGCTGAATATAGATGGATCCCAGGCCAGTCGGAGACAACAGACATGGAATACTAGCTAGATCTTCCCGTCGCCGAGGTTACGGTGGTGTGTACTCTTCTGCGACATCTCTAGCGTCAAATGAGTACCTCTGAAAAATAAGGGTGTGTCAGTACGAGACAGCTGAGAAGGAAATACCGAGTCGCGACCACGAAATATGACAGTTCTGATGTTTGATAGATAAGCACCGTTGAACCAGTCGCGTTAACTGGTCGCTGGCTGTGAATCACCTTGACAGTCTAAAAGCCTTTTATTGACCATAATTCTGGGTCGTTTAAATCAGTCAGACTTGGTGTTTCAAGTTGAATGTCGCTCACAGTTGATCACGGCTTGCGCCTCTTCCGAGAGACTGACTGCGTTAGCAACTGTTCGGTGTCTCTATTTGGTATGCGAACTCCACAAGTCTACCGCTGCAGTATCGTGTCATCGATTACTAAGTCTTGGCGACGTGTAAAAGTGCCTGTGATTTTGGAATTTTGTGCGCAACCTAGGCGAACTGCGTCAGAAAGGCCGTCGTTATCTCCTTGGAACCATTGTAATTGGGTATTTCTGGATTGTTATCAATCAGCAGGTGTTTCAACGAAGTACTTTCCAAAAAAGTTAATCTGTGGCAAATTCTCGGTGGTGAACCAGCCAGCGGTATTTTGATGCCCTACGTGTTGGCAGTAAAGAGAATATTACTGACGCATTTTGACATACCGAATGAGTTCTGATGAGCACGACAGCAAACTTACACTGTGAGGTATTGCTTCACTACGTTACATCAAGCTCCAGATGTAGGTGTGAATGATCTCATTGCTCGTATTCAACAAGCTATGCTCGATTGTCGCTACAGCGGGGTTTCTTCTACCGAAACCTAGAATGATATGCCCATATAGTGCTTGATTTCAGGGATCCAGAGCTAACAAACACGCAACTATTATCAGAAGGGGGTTCTACTTTAACCCAGGAGAAGACCTTTGCATCTGGTCGACAGCGGGAAAACATTGCTGAACAGATGACATATTCCGACTAAATAAGTATGGATGCCGTTCAGGCTGTTGCCAAAGCAACCGGCGTTTCACCGATACATCCGCGATCATTATTTACTTGCTGTCCATGCGGAGGCACCCATCGGTTAACAATTGCTGCCATAAGTACGTCTGTGTAAGAAAAATGAAAATTTGGTTCTAGTTTTTCACGCAAATTCTGCCTACAGTCAAAGTCGTGATCACCAAGGGAACCAACAAAATCTGTTGACGGTCCTAATGAATGCGACCTCCCGTTTAACACTGTTCAGAGTGTTATGACTGATAGTCATTGCCGAACTTCCCCCTAATCATTGCGACTGGAAACCCTGAAACAAGCCGTTCGTCTGTGATTAATACTGGGGAGTCAGTGACAGTACGAAATGCTGCATCCATCAGAAGTTTACCTAAACTTTCCGCGAGTCAATCAACATCATGAAGGTATACTGAACAGACAAACCAGGTGCCGGAAAACTGCGCTGTCCGTGTTCAGTATGGCAGCGAGAAGCAAATTGTATCGGTGACTCTGGATTGCCCGCACTTACTCGGCTGGGATCGGGTTGAAGTTCTGCTAGACGGGTAAGATAGGGTGAAGATGGTTACAGCACAGGCGAAACTCCAGGATGTTCTGTCCGCGTACGCCAGTATGTTCGAAGATGAACTTGGCAAACTAAGTGGGTCTCGGGCCAACATTAGACTACTCGCTAAGTTCCAACCTCGTTTATTCAGAGCACGCACATTGTCTTATTCATTAAGTTCAGAAATCAAAGATGATTACACTCGGCTACAAAAAATGGCACAACTATTCATTTATAACGCTGAGACAAGTGAATCCAAATTGTTCCTGTTATTAAACCAGGTAGGTTTGTGTGAATCTGTGTCTAGTGAAAATTCACAGCCAGTTGTTTTTACTAGACAAGTACTCCTGCCCCACACAGAGCATTTGCCTGTTATCCTCGCCAGTGACGTTGACTGAAATTGGTCATGATTGTTCCCAAGGGAAACTTGGTAAATCACCTCGTACTTACATCATCACCATCATCATAGACAGCAATACATCAGTGGTTCACACTAATGCTTAACTGCCACACAACCATGAAGAAAAAGCAAAATCCTCTATAGGAAGAGAGAAGGAAAAAAGAAGGGGACAGGGAGGGACCTAACTACTGAAGATAATTACGTCTATATTCAAACATTCAACAACGAGGTGCCTACACCTTGCAAACAACACAACCGAGCTGCAAGTGAGAGTAAGGCGTCATCAGCA
>QNGE01002699.1:82127-105733 GCA_008508345.1 Paragonimus westermani
TTTACGGAGGAGCAGAAAAGGCCTGTTTATATGCGGTCAGCAGGATTATGATAAATGTTTCTGAGATAATTAGTGGCCGCATGATTAGCCGTCTACGAAATGAGTTCGTTCAAGTACTTGAGTTTCTGATTTTTGAATGGTGATTGTCAAAGTGTTTTTGTTTTAAGTCCTCACGAACCCAATGAAACCTGAAAGACGATAACCTGAATTGACCCATGATATTTCGATTCTTCTTTGCTTGCGTTCAGCTACCCGAAATGCGCAAAACAGAGGAGCATCACCTGGAATCAAATCAAAGTATTTCGATTCTATTTGTGGTTCATTGTGCTGGACTGGTATTCGGATTCGGCTGTATTTTGACCGTAACATATGCAAGCAAGTATATTGCGATCTGACTACCCAACCTTCATCTGTATGAGAGCGGAGGTGCACACTCCGTTATCCACTGATATTAGTGCACATCTCCCCACTCGATCCGGTCATGCCACATGTTGACAACCGGTAACAATTCACCAATACTGATTTTACTATATGATTCATCTCGTCCTCCGGCTGATACCGCCCTTTTTCCTGCCTTCCTTGGACTCTTGTTGACTGACGCTGGAATGCTTGGGCCTCGTCAGTCGAACTCCAGCTCTCTTATTGTTTTTCTCGCATAGTTTTTACCTACCTACCTACATGTATAAATATTTTTATCCTGGTGCATAAGATACTATAAATTAATCTAGTCCAGGCAGTTCGCCAAGTACATTCACGTGATTGAAATCATATGCTTTGAATTTCTTTTGCATTTCTCGGACGGTTTCTGTTTTGTAACCTTCACATTTTTTCTGGTTCGCCGGGTTTCTGGCTCCATGTGATCACTTTTGACCAGAAGGTAAATGACGAAATTACAGCTCAGGTACTGAATGTCGCTTGTAGAATGTGCGTTGATTGCTAGGTCACTGCACAGAGTGGTTGAAATCCGTAAGCAAAATGGTGGTCGTTCAATCAGTTTTTGTACTTGATATCACCAGTGAGGCGGGTCGTATGTGCATCTTGATGTGCTAACCCGTCACTTTTCGTAAGATTTTACTAAGTATTGCGCATTTCATTTCAAACATACAGGCATTTTTAAACATTAGATCCCATTTCTGCTCCTCCGATCTACATGAAATGGTGTTTGCCGTCAATTTTTATGGCTATATGGCAGACAGCCATGAGTATCAACCAGTGATGGATTGCTGTTGTTAGTGCTAAAGTTGCTTACAATCCGAAGGTAATAACGCCTATTTATATAACAAGTAAATAATAGTGTGTCAAATATACGTGGATAACGAACTAGATAACAGAATGTTTTGATTTATCGAAATCACGAGGGCGCAGTAGAAATGATTTGAGGGTTTTGAATCACCGATTGAGACTTGCGGGGTATGATTGACAGCTGGGTTGATGTGACAGTAATCCGTGACTTGTGATTCCTTTGGTAAGTGAAGTTGTACAAGTCTCGAAGTGAAAAATCCCCTTGGTGTGACTGTCTACTGTTTACTTCCGTCACGGTGAGACTGGACTTTGACGTGGTGTGACGGAGAGGCTGACATACTGACTGTATCGGAACCCTATTCCGGCGCCAAAATTCGGAACACAAAACAAAGGGCTCACCGAACGGCCACGCCGCCTAACCGAGTCAGGTGGGCGAACGGGCACGACACACTGCCGAAACCACAGCCAGACTTAGCAGGCTGTTCATGTCTCCGTAAACGCTTCAGCGCTTGAAAAGTAATGTTGGATTAGGGACTGGCACGCATCGGTGAATGCAAATGGACGAGTTGAAATTGCGATATTTCCCCGACAAACGGTGCTCTCACCACAGTTTCTCCAACAGACGATAGATAATAAAAAGCTGCACTCATGAGTGAAACATATTCACAAGTCACTAAAAGATTGATCAAAACCCAACAATTTTCCCGCAAAATCTGGGTCACGTCGTACTGAGTTTTCAGGTTTTTCGCACCATTTGTGGGCTCTGACGTGACGTATCATAGCTATACCGTGAAGACAATAAGCGTCGCTCGACGCCTCTGTTTTGTGACCCCGTTACTGTGTCGTGTCGTTCCACTTCCTGTCAACATGTTCTAGTTGACTATTCTATCCGTGATGAAGACAACTTGTTGTGTTATCAAGATCGTCCAAAAATGTTCATATTGAAGGCCTAATTCGTCGTGAAAAACAATATATCCAGGAGGCGAGGCCGTTTGATTCGGGTCGACACAAAACATTTGCATCATACAGGTTTTGGTTAGGTGATTACGAACTAAAATAACATGTTGATACATGTGAGTGCTGTTCAAACTGGGTGGGGTAAGGGACGTAACGCACTCTTCACGCGTATCGCGTTTCCCGCCGACTGACTTCTCCAGGGCTGTACAGACTGTAAGTGCAGATGCATCTGATGGCGGTTCAGAATCGATACTTTCATCTCACCAAAGGCAAGTCGAACTTGTGAGCAGTGGGCTGGTTAGTTCGGTCTGTTTATGTGCGTGTCTGTCTGACTACTGACTTTTTCTGCCCCCTTGGCGTGGCGGTGTGGCTTGTGTGATGTTTTTATCCTGCGGGCCATTCTGTCTGTCTCGCATGTTCAACTATGTCGGTTTGACCAAAGGGAAGCAGCCAGAATGCGCGGGTTGTGGATGATGCCGGTGTGTTGTGGTTCGGTTCAGTTCATTGCTTCTTGCCCGGTCTGATTTTGTTGTTGTGCCTTGTTTGTCTCTGCAGTAGTATTGGTCTTAATTTATGTTGATTCCTTATGTGCATACTTCTCAAACCTGTGTAACAGGTGCAATTGGGTCGCTGTTCGTGGCCGATGTTTTTGCGACTATGTGCTTGTGTATCGCCCGCTGCTTTGCAGTACAGGCTTTTGAGCCCATGGCTTTGGTCGAATCTCTAATTGCTTTCCTGTCTAGGTGTAGGCGTACTCGCAGTATCCAAAGTCCACACAAACCGTTACCATACAACGTAAACCAAATGTCATACTGCATCGGTCGTCGTACAGGATAGACCAGGTCGTTCTATCTGCTGTTTGTAGCAGGATGGATAGGTGAATATAAACTACTGCCAAACCCTCCCCCATTCCATCTCCTAATGATCTCACTAACACAAATCCCAAAGCAGATAATGCTCACTGGACTCTCAGTAGCACGATTACCAACCTGAGATACTCATGGGGGAAATAAGATGCTTCCCATTGGGACTTAGGATATGCGCACTCTACCGGATCGTTGCAATGCCACAGACGGCCGGAACGGTGAACCACACTGATCGCTATGGAACTGCGTCTCTATGGAATCGACGTAGCATCCTCGAGTGAGACAAGGCTTGCAAATCAAGGTAAGCTCCGAGAAGCAGGTGCTGGGTACACCTTCCACTGGATAAGTTGCCCGGCAGACAGTGCTCAGGAACATCGTGTCTGCTTCGCAGTCGCTGATCATATCAGTATTTTTATGATAGGCGAACCGTACAGCATCGCCTCTCGAATCCTGTCCATGCGCCTGTGACTCAGCCGAAGTAAGCGTGCCACATTTTTTTAGTGTTTATGGTCCAACTGTGTGTTACACTGATGATACAAAGGACCAGTTTTGTGATCATCTGTCTCCACAATCCGGTCGGAACTGGTAAGTGATCCACAGTTTGTTCTGGGTGACTTTAACGTTCAAGTTGAGCGCGACTCGGTAGCCTGGTCGGAAGTATCCGGATTCTACGGCGTTGGTTCAGTCAACGAGAACGACAATCCTCTGCTCCACCTGTGTGCTACTCACGTTTTGGTTATCACGAACACTCGGTTCCAGCTACATGCGAGCAACATCACGACGTTGACTCATCCAAGAAACTGACATCACCATTTACTTGATTACGTGATCGTGCGACATTAGCGAAGTGCATATTCCACGAGTGATGCACGGCGCTGAATGTAGCACCGAACATAGGGTGGTCAGAACCAAGCTGTTTATTCATGTTTACAAGCCTGTTTGTTGTATATATTCGGGACGACGTCTGAAGTTGGATGTCAAATGATTACATGAATGTGGAACGAGGGCTGCTTTTCAGCATACCGTTGCCGCTCTCCTGCGCAACGCTTCTGTATCCACTACGCCTGAAGATATCTGGCATCACTTTAAGAAACAGATCACGGCAGCAGCCACTGAAGCGATTGGTCTCGAACGTCAGAAACGTCCGGACTGGTGTGACAACAGCAACGCAGCTATCTTCAACTTGGTAAGTGAGCAGAATGAAGACAGAAGAGCCTCATTCCGGGTGTTCGCCGTCAACTGACTGAATTTTTTCGTGGAACCAAGGGGGACTGATGGAAGAAACAGGGCGAGCGGATGCAAGGTACACCGATCGCCGACAACTGAAGGAGTTCCACAATCCTATTAAGGCGATTTTTGGTCAATTCGTCCAATCTACCAGAGCACTGGTTGACGTGAACATCGGCCATTCGTGCACCCGGCCATAGGACGTCATGAAAGTCTTGCGCAAGTGCTTTGGTAACGTATTAAACCGTCCTGCTACTAATGACTGGGCGACCGTGAACAACTTGCTGCAACAGGCCATCAAGTCTTCACTCACTCTTGTCCCGGATTTGCCAGTCGTTCAAGGAGCGATCAAACAACTGTGCAACGGAAAAGCTGCAGGCGAGGATGTTTTGACAGGTGAAACCCTGAGGATTTGCGGATCGACCCTAGAACGCGTTCTGTTCGAGGTGGTTCACTCCAACTGGGGCAGGAAGAAATACCACGGGATTCTGAAGATGCTCTGATAATACCTTTGTTTAAAGGTAAAGGTAGCATGCAATGCCGCAACAGCTATCGAAGCATCAGTCTTCTGAGCTGCCCCGGCAAGACGCTTGCAACGATCCTTCTGAACTGGCTGAATGCGAACTTTTTAGAGGAGTAGTATGGATTTCGGCGAGTCGGAGTACGATCGATCTGGTGTTTGCTGCTCGACAGATTTAGCAGAAGTGCCGGTAACTCAACCAACCCCTGCATGCCATCTTCGTGGACTTCACTAACTCTTTTCAGTCCGTGAGCCACGAGGCTTTGTGGACGGTGCTTGGTGAACCTAGATGTCCTGGTGAGTTCGTCAATTTGATTAGAACGTTGCTTGTGGAAATGAAGGCGAAGGTAAAATCGCGTGAATCTACCTCTGATGATTTCGCCAGCCTTATTTGGTTTCTGTTTGACTGCCACACAAACAGTTTCATTCCAGGACTTGGTAAAGGAAGAGATTGAGGTTGCAGGTAATCCGCTTGAGACTGTGGACAGTTTCACATACTTGAGTAGCACTATCTCGTCAGCCTGTGATATTGCTGATGAGATATCAGCGAGGATAGCAAAGGCACGAGTTGCCTTTTCCAAACTGCGTCATCTGTGGCGTCGAAAAGTACTTAATTCTCTTCCCGTCCCCTTCTTCCCTTCTGTCTTCGTGTGTGAGGTTTGTTTCTTTTCTTCATGGTTGTGTGGCAGTTAAGCATTAGTGTGAACCACTGATGTATTGCTGTCTATGATGATGATGACCTCGCGCAACAGATTCAGAGCACAGTCTGTCATTCCTACTTCGTTTCAGATCTCCAACTGCGGGAACAGGCGTAGAAGAACCTGGTATCGTTTGGTTTAACAGTGTTCGGGACTCAGTGATCGTCACAGTTCGTGATGCGGATAATATATGAGGGGGAAGATTGTGGGAGGGGATGGTACTGGCACTAGCTGTGTTGGGGCGGCCGGGTCTGTCAAAATTGCTGGGCACACGAATGTATACGTTACCGTTTGGAATGTAAGGTAAAAGATCACAAAACGTCGAACTGCGCTGAGGTATCGAATACGACATGTCGGCGCGGTTATTAGTGTGGACACGGACATGACACGTTGATTCTTGAACATGTGTCTAGTCAAGAGGACATTTCCACCATGGAACAGTGTTTTCCGTTATTCATCATCGGGTCAGTTACATAATATCCGATCGCTGTGTGTGGAAAAGTCCTTTCTCTTGTTGAATGCCTTCTGCTCACAAACGTGTCACTTGTAGACACCATTGATTGCCACTACGGGTTTATTCGTTTCGAAGGTTTAAACAACGTGAGTCTTCTGGAGGACGCACTCAAGCAGGTAGTACTAGCCTATACGGATAGTATACAGTTTCAGGTTTATAGGAAAAATGTGGTCGGTAAGATGGCGTTGTAATATCTCCCCCGTTGGGAGAAAGTATTACTTGTGGGCAGGAGGTACGTGAGCGATATCATCTGTATAGCTGACGAATCTGTGGATCTAGGTGGCCTGATTGAGGCCAGCACAATGTATTCAAATCCCAACTTTGAACTTAAAGCCGGAAGAGGTGGACAAATATCCTTCCTGTTCAAAGACGCATTCACAGGAAGGGGACTCGGAATGACCAAGTACTCCGTTTTTCAGTTACGTAACTCCCAGGCAGGAAAAAACCTCTTTGCTAGTTGGGCACACAAAGCTGGTGAAGATATACGTTGATGACACCATTGAAATGGAAATGCTTGTGACGGCGGGTACTAGAACACCTACCCCCAAAACTTTCTTGATACACATATGGAACTGATAACACCTGTGGAAAAGAATTTGGTTTATACGACGCTAGACCATGAAGGCGAGGCGTAAGCTGAAATAGTGACTCGTGGGATAAAGCCACTGCGGCAGAACTGCGAATCTTGTTCAGATTCAACTCGTTAGTATACTTACATCCCAAAGATATGTGGCTTAAATTTGTGGTTTACTCTTCCATATACTCTTGTGGAGCGGGTTACATCAGTCGCACAGCCAGGCGCATTTCTCGGAAAATACGTGGACACCACTCAACATGGCTAACTAAAGAGGGCGGTCAATTTAGAGTGCGATTTTGGCGCACGAAGTCTCACCGTCACTTTGAATGTTTTTTCCACGCCTGATTATCCTGAATGACTCCGTCGTAGTTTGTTACCTTAACTTATCCCGGTTACAATCTCTTTTACATGGTGAACACAGCAGACGAGGAAACACCGTTAATTGACTACGATCAGCTGGTCACCCAATGAGGTAACTGATAAACGTTAGTGCATGGGGCGACCGTTGAAGATCAAACAGGAACGGTCTAGTTCGATTAGCTATTATGTATCACCAATGAACAAATTTGTCCTCGGGACCTACGAACGGTACGCCGTGACGTTAATGCTCGCACATAAACAATCGCACTGACACTAATGTTCAAAATTACGTTCGCTACGAGCAAGTTGTAATACTCTACGTTTCAACCACCTCGGGTGGCCTTCCTCAGGAGTGCTGTAATCGAAATCTGTTTATCAATAATATGTTAAACACGACGCCCAAACTGTTCAACTTCATTCGCACTAAATTTGGTGCGGATATCTTACTACGTTTGCTAATATCTTCAGCACCCGATGAGGACAGTCTGAAAGACGTGAGAGCAATATGTTAGCAAAGTAAGGAGTCTTATTCGTCTGGAAATGGTCTGCTGCACACCAAACATTCAATTGCGGCGACATATATGTAACTGATTTAGCAGCGTCGTGAACAGGCGGTCGTGTTGGAATGCAGTCATATACATGTACGCTGTCGAAACTGGAATGAGAGCAAATGAAAAAACAAGACGAAATCGTGTCAATGCAGACTATTAACCAACCAGAGTTCATGTACACACAATTACATACACAGAAAACAAGCGTGCGGCAGTGGGCCAGCCGCTCCATCGGAGTCCACGCGCGTTCTTAGACTTGCAACTGGGAAATCAGGGCTTGCACCTTAGGCAGCAGATCGGCGAACTCGGACACGTGTTGACACACAGACCATAACTGAGTCAAAGGCTGTAGGTAGCCTGCAGATCGAATCGAAGCGCGAACCTGATTGAAACAACAGGAGGAATGAGAAACACACCACAGTTACACCGGAGGGCGTTTACATAACACAATGTAACTCCGTGTAAAAGTAAAACGCATTCCCCACCTGCAAGTCGATTTTTAGACCACACAACAGCTAGCTGATGGTTCAGAGGAGTGAAACTGATGACACAATGAGCAAGTTTGTTAGTATAACGTAGCTGAATTTACCAACTAGGCAACTGTGACTGAAATGTAGGTGAGGCCATGCATAACCTGATGCCGATCCACTCTGCCATAGAACGTGTACATCGTGTGTTATAATCCTATCAGCAGTGTGGAATCAGAATACGAAACTTGAGAGCGCAAACTGGATTTCTGCTACCAAGTAGGTGACCAAAACGAATGTGTCATAAATGTGACCAGTCAGACAATCAACCAACCAGAACGCAGAAGCCTACTGATCCAATTTAACCAGACCACCAACTGTTGGTAAGACAGATGAACAGGCGACAGGGCAAAAGTACGTCGACCATCCGCGACGGTGAGAACGCGTCCGTAACATCTCTCTTTTTTAGAAAAGTGAGTCACTCACATATCATAAGAACGTTTTCTGGGATTAACACTTAAACGTCTGATTGGTTGGCGAACACGATTAGATCTGCGAAGATCCAGAGTGTTGGTGTTGACAAGAATGTACCGAACGATTTGTCAATATGCAGTTGGTTGTCGGTTTGTTAGCATTCCTGGCTATCATCAGCTTACCGTCTCAAGTGACTGGCATGACGTGTCCAGATAAGGTTCCCAACTCTTACTCGGTGGACAACATTACTCTTACGACTGACAATTAGGCCAGGTAGCCAAACTTCCCCGATGTGATGTATATTCCGCACACAGACTGCGTCTCCCGGTCGGAAATATCTGGGGCGTGCTCCATGATGTCTGTTGAACTGCGCCTCCATCGGCCTATTTCTCTCCGTTGGATTGATGTTTAGCCGTATAGCGTCAAGTGCAATTCTGAACTGTCGCCTCAAAAATGCTTCAACCGGTGACTGCTGCTTTGAGATCGCTGGGTTAGCTGTTGAACGGTAGACCTTCAGGAAACCATCAATCCTCTTCCGCATTTTACCTCTCAAACGTACCTATATAATCTCTCCAATTGGCCATTAGACTAAGGGTGATAAGCTGGTGTGAACACGTGATGAATGCCGCTGCTGACACAATATGTTCGGAAACCCACCGACCTGAACTGTGGCCCATTGTCCGTCACGAATACTCCCAGAACGCCAAATTGGGCGAATAATCGTCGAAAATGAGAAATGGTTGTTGGTTTTGTAGCCATTCACATGGGAGAAACTTCTGGGCCACTTTGAGTGTGCGTTGACTGTTAATAAACAGAAGAACCTGTTCGATAGGCCCGCAAAACTAAAATGAACTCGGGACCATGGTTTATCAGCCTTGGTCCATGTGTATGATTCAGATTTAACGGGTATTTTTGCCGCCATTGCGCAATTTCTGCAAGATCGAACGAAATGTTCGACTTGACCGTCGCTTCCTGGTCAATAAACGTAACTGTGGGCCATTGACTTCATGCGGCTGTTACTCGGATGACCCGAATGTGGCTGCCTTATTGCGCGCTGCTGTAAAAACTGGTGAAAT
Organism: Paragonimus westermani; assembly: GCA_008508345.1. Classification (NCBI taxonomy): domain Eukaryota; kingdom Metazoa; phylum Platyhelminthes; class Trematoda; order Plagiorchiida; family Troglotrematidae; genus Paragonimus; species Paragonimus westermani. The sequence goes on from QNGE01002699.1 coordinate 91,657, forward strand.
CACTACACGGTCCGCTAACATTAAACACCCACTGATCATGGTAGTTCCTTACGACAGAAAATGTTTTAATCTGTCATCCATTGAACCAGTTGTCTAACCATTCTGGAGGCAGAGCATGACTTACTGTAACAAAGCATCCTCATTTGTTGCCTTTGCCACCATTTCAGCAGTTACAAGTAAACTACTGATTGAGTCCGAAATTTTTTGGCAAATTTCATCATCTATGGGAATTGATGAATTCACTGATTCCTCATCAAGTCTTGTGACTGTTTCTTTAGATGTTAGACGAGCTTAAGCATCTGCGTGCCCAAAACTCCGTTTTCTTGTATCCCAGTAACATCATAGTCCATTGTTGTAATCGACTAGCAGTGTGAACCGGAATACTCTTTTTGTACCAAAATTCTATAGAACATGCTTATGGTCTGTATGTAATGTGAACTTCCGTCCGTGCAACATTTTGTGGAATTTTTAACTGCAAATATGAACGCGAGCCCATATTTTTCTATTTGGCTATAGTTCTTCTCAGTCGAATCTGTGGTGCGCGCGAAACATGTGAGACCGCCTTTTGTGGACCGTTTATGCCGAATAACTGCTCCAATGCCGTACCAGGATGCATCTGTAGCAACAGTTATTTCTAGTTTTGGGTCATAATGGGTTAAAAGTAAGATGGAGGTCAAAACTTGTTTAATACGTACGAACGAATAGTGACAGACTTCTGAACACAGCCATGGACAATCCAGCGTAAGCACATGATTGAATGGTGCACGAATATCATGCATATGAGACCTAGGAACAGTTGGAGGGTAGTCTTACCTTTTGGCGGGAGTATTTCCGTTATAGTTTTTATCTTCTCTGGGTTACGTCTATGGTCCTCCAGTCAATAACGAAACCCAGATGTTGTATAATTTCAATGAAGAAGGAGCATTTATTGGACATGACGCGAAAACCATAACCTTCAATGCGTTTAACAACTGAAGCAAAGTGCGACTGATGATCTTTCACGGTCGCACTACTAATAATAATGTAGTCCAAGCAAGCCATTGCACATGTCGAAGCAGTTAACATCGTGCCCATGATTTGCTGAAAGATCGCTGGAGCACACTTCACACCAATTGGTAGGCGGTTGAACTGGTACAGTCCGCGACTTGTGTTAATAGTTGGAAAATGCATACTGCACTTGTCCACTTCTACTTGCAGATCGGCTTCAGGAAAATCAATCTTGCCACCGTCTTGCTTGTATACAGGTCCTCGGGAGTAGGCAGTCGATACTGATGAGTCTTCTGTGCTTCGTTTAAACCTGTTGAGAAGTCGCCACATAACTGTGGTGACCCATTTACCGTTTTCATTACTACTATGGGTGTGTTCCAAATCGAATGGTTTACTCGACTAATGACTCCCATTCTTTCCAAACGGTTCAACTCATCCTCTAGGGAAGCAATAGCCGCATACGGAACCGGTCTTTTGGGAGAGAACACTGTTTGTGTACCTGAGCGAACGTACAAGGTAGACTCCGCTTGTGTCCACCGACCAATACCATCTTGCAATTATGAAATCATTTTTGCCTTTACGTTCGAATCAACCAGTAACTGGAGAGAATTGACAACAGACGTCGAATAATCCCAGTTTATCAATCCAGTTTATATCTAACAAATTCAGCTCAAGATACTTTACAATGTAAGAGATACCACTGGTATACAAACGACCTAGTTGAAACTCATATTTTAACTTTCCAACATGGGGACTTTGAGTTATTGAAGCGTATCGTGCTACATGATCTGTCTGCGTGAATTATCTCACGTTTTCTTTGAGGTAAGTGTAATGTGAGAGGTTGTATCCACTTGTCACCATCGAATGCGGCGAAGACAACCTACCATAATAGGTCGACTTCTCTCTGGGTCCTCGTAAACGCCTGGATGACGTTATCCTACAACGATTTTCTTTATGTCCATGGTTCCCACATTTTTGGCACGAGTGATTTCGAAATTTGCGAATTCGTACACAATGCCATTCTACAAAGTGGCAACAAGCGCTCGATGGCCTTCCTGTTGTTGTATAGTAGGTAGCTTCGATGGAGAATAGTATGCTATTCACAAATTAGGAGCACATTTGAGAACCAAGTAGGCGAGTGTCAGCGCCGGGAAGACGAGGGACCAGAAGCGACCACCACGACGAACGACAATGTACTACGGCCCAGGGTGTGTGAATATGCATAAGCAAATGTGTACGCATTCTTGTTTCTATGTTTTAACATAATCCGTACAGGATTTCGTGCAGTAAACATCACTGCGGACCGAACTTCTTTTCGGTCACAACACGTCGCTGTTTTGCTTGTCTTCAATCAATCTGGTGTAGTTTTGAGATTTATTAATCACCGGCATTCATTTGTCACAGCCTGCAATGTCACATCTGAGTTGTTTTCCAGCTGCGATAAGATACGTGCACGGATATCCGCATCGGATGCTGACTCAAGTCCACATACGACGATTAAGGTTTTAAACTGATCGTTAGTGAGATTTGACACTTTGAACTTATCACATTCACGATTGACCACACCGAAGAACGTCAGAAAAGCTTCCGAGAATTGGTTTCCGAGCTGCAAGCATTTAAATCGAATATTGAACAATGGCACGTTCGGTTAAAGTGCGAGTCAAACAGTACACAGTGTCTGTGAATAAATATTCACGTGGGTACTTTGGCAGAATATAGTTACAATACTGAGCGTGTTCGTTCGGATCAAGGTTGCGTAGAAGGAGTCGGACTTGGGCACTGTCCAGACGATCTGAGAGACTGAAGAGGTACCTCGTGATTGGTGCCTATCAACAGTCATTCCCGTTTTCAAAAGGGGGGCCCGAAGTCTATGTGACAACCACAGGGGCATCAATTTGGTATCTGTTGCGTCCAAGGTACTCACTGACTTCATTTTACGTCGGCTCACCAAGCCCAGAGAAAGTCAAATACGCGAAGAACAAGCAGGACTCAGATCTAGTCGGGGGTGCGTTGATCACATTTTTACCTTACGACGGATCTTGGAACATCGGCATCCATGTGGGCAGCCGACGGTCGTGGTCTGTTTGGACCTAAGGACTGTTTTCGATTCAGTTGCTCGTAACGTTCTCTGGAGCTGTCTCCTTCGCAAGCGAGTACCAGAGAAATACGTTAATCTATTGAGATCACTGGACGCTGACTCCACAAAAAAGGTGAGAGCGTATTGTCAACTGTCTCTGGCGTTCATCACTTTTATTGGTGTTCGTCAGGGGTGTTCGACTTCACCCTTCCTGTTCAATTTTATCAGTGGGCTTGGTGTTGAACTTCTTCCTGGCCCTAGATTGACCGATCTGGAGTACGCGGACGACACTGTCTTACTTAGTCCCTCTGCCGAAGACATGCAGACCATGCTGGACAAGGTGAGTGACCGGGCTGGTTTGTATGGAATGCGCTTCGCACCTTCAAAGTGCAAAGTGGTGCTTCAAGACTGGGGCATTTCCACCCCTACTTTCTTTATTGCAGTTAATCCGCTTGAGACTGTGGATGGTTTCAAATACTTAGGTAGCACTATCTCGTCAGCCTGTAATATTGCTGATGAGATATCAGCGAGGATAACAAACGCACGAGTTGCCTTTGCCAAACTGCGTCATCTGTGGCGTCGAAAAGACGTTCGGTTGTCGCTGAAAGGAAGGGTATATAACGCCTGTGTGCGCTCCATTTTGCTGTATGGTTCGGAAACGTGGCCTGTTCACAAGGAAGATATCAACAGGCTTGCTGTGTTTGACCATCGTTGTCTCCGCCACTTGGCCCACATTAAGTGGGCTGATCGTGTGAGCAATGCGGCAGTTCGCCGGCGCGTATTCCGGAACGTTCGGGATGCGCGATCAATTGGTCAAGTAGTTACGTTGCACAGCTTGCGATGGTTGGGTCACGTTCTCCGTATGCCAGCTGAGCGTTTACCGTACCGGGCATTATATACTGAGGGCACTAGCGATTGGGTTAAACCGCGTGGTGGTCAAGCAACAACGTGGTCAGGAAATATGAAGACTTTGACTGCTCCATTGAGCAAAGTGGGCAGGCATCGCCTGCCTGGATGGGGTCCTCGTGATCACTCAAACCGTTGGTTAGAGACGCTATCCGAGATGGCGGTGTGTCGCAGTCAATGGCGTACCTGTATCCATACCATTTCTAGTTCTTCCATTTAGTCTTCTTCAATCTTTTTTGTCCTTCGTAGTACTCTTTCCTTTTAGGATATTCCACGTCACTGTTGAGGTGAGCGGCGGCCCGAGCCACAGTACCTTTTGGTCAGGCTCATGGCTGTTATTATGATGATAACGATGATGGACACTGTCATCTACATTTACTGCGTCCTCTTTGAACAGGTCCTAATAATGCCTGAACCAAGGCTCGAACGTGCCTCCGCTCTCCGGTTGATAGTTGAATTCCCTCGTGCTGCTGGTCAGGGATTCTGTTGTGGACACTGTGGCTACAATTACTGAACTCCGCGGGCCTGTTATCTTCTGCGTCATAGTTTCAATCAATTACAACTGAGTGGCTTCATACTGTTCGTACTGCTGTTTAATAAGCTTCAAGTGATAATGACATGATGGGAATGATCTGTTACTGCGCATCACCAAATATTATAACCCTACAAGCAGTGTGGAATCGGAATACGACAGTTGAGAACGCACACTGGATTTCTGGCAAGTAGGTGACCAGTCTGACAATCAAGCAATCAGAAAGCAGAAGCCTACTGATGCAATTTAACCAGACCACCCACTGTTGGTAAGGCAGATACGCAGGCGATAGAAAAAAGGTACGTCGACCATCTGCAACAGTGAGAACGCGTCCACTACAAATGAAGTATGTGTGATCTAGTCAGACAAACGGAAAACCAATGCAGGGCTTTGTGTCCACGGCTTATCGAATGTTATGCAGACCAAAATGGTTTAGTTCCACACACAAGAGAAGAGCTCGACCTAGTGGTTGGCCATATTAATGTTGGTTCAGTTTGCGTAGTGGTCATAGTTGGGGCGATTTCACGAACACAGTGATCGTATGGGGATTTAAAGGTCTAGCAAGTGGGACGGACATGCAGCCACCTCTTCCTAGCGAGATAAACGGTACGCAATAGGAATATCATTCCAGCCTAGTTTATTTGGGGCGGATGGTCCGAAAAAATATATATACAAACAAAAAATGGATACCATTAGGATGGCGAAACAATTAAGGGAAGAAAAATATCTGATCGGTGACTACCATCTAGAGAAAGTACTCAAGTATTAATCCACTGCCAAGAACCAGGTTTGCTGCCCACATTTTCCTCGACTGTTGACGTTCCTGCGCATCGTTTGCGAGATACAGTGGGTCGCTCAATGTGACTGATATCAAAGCGCCATTAATCCTGAGTTCCAGTAATATATAAAGACGGAAATAGACCACATGCCTTCTAACCTCACGGACATCCGAAGTGGGGTAGAAAGGAGCACTTTACTGAATGTGACACAAATCGTTTGATGGACACCTTTTTCTAACTCAGGTGAACGTAAACGAACAATATTTGAGCGATTAATGATTTCACCCTGGATGTGTTAAACAACTTGTAGATTTGCCCGTTATAAACATGACCGTCTCACGACATGCACAGGATTGGATAACTGGTCGTGGATCATCCGTGAGACACCTCGATGACGTGGCCCGCCAACTAACATAACTCACGAGAACACGCATGAAGTGAAAGAAGAGATGTTGAAGTGTATGTGCCAGCCTCTCAAAGTGGAAGTCAATGGCCTATGCAAACACGTACACACACGGTACGGACAAATGCGATAATGAGTATGGATAAGATAATATGACGACGATAAACAGGCTAATCCAGCGCCGCCTAGACTGGGTTTATTTTTTGCAGATCGCCGGTTCGAACGATTGTCTGGTCAATTAACACTGGAGGCAGTGGAAAATGTGCATCTCTGTGAGGACGAACGTAATCAAGCCGACTTAGTTGCCACAAGGAAATTCCTCAGGAAGTGATACAAAAATGACTGCAATACCCACAACGCTCTTGTGGGACGGCGATGTGAATAGGAATGCATGACAAAGTACTTCTAACCAAAGAATATAAAGCGTAACAATTCCAGTTGGGACGAAACAACAACAAGAGCACGAAGAACTTCAAGACAGCTGTTGAGCGGAGCTATTGAAATGGAATCACAACATTAGATGCACCTGATTCCTTAGACTGCTGGACGGGAAATAGACACAATTAACGCACAACGCAAGTGCAGTTGCCGACAACCGAGAGTGACGCGTATATGGCTTTCATTTTCCATTCGTTCCATAGAAATGGTCGTATATTGCGCATTTTTTCTGTTCTGTCTGCGTGCACAAAAGAAACGTTCTTACAAACATAAATCAATCGGTGGTTCAGCTTTTCTGGACATTTGATTCGGTGGACGGCAGGGTGCCCATACACAAATCTGGGTTCGTTGTAAGGCCTTTCAGAGCGATCAGTATTTCATTTTTTTAGGCCGATTATGCATAATCGAAGTTTGATGCGAACATTATTTCACTGAGCCCGACAGATCAACAGCGGTGACCACTTGTTAGGGGTGGGAAAATATTGCGGGTTTTATTCACAAAAAGAGATTTGACAACAGTTACGGCTGGAAATGGCCGACCAAGCCGATTGTGTACGGTTTCCAAAAGTCTTCCGAAAAATACCCCTCAAAGGTTGCTATGCTGTAACTGATACAAGTCGACATTGAAGTTGTGCTTTGACTCGCGCATAACAATCGACTGAGTTGCAGTTACTCCCTACAACCAGGAGTACTCTTCACTTTGTTCATCACTACAGCCTCTCACTTAACTAACCAGTTCATTAACCAGTACAGCGACGTCTGTGCCGTCTATGTCAGTCTTATGGTAAAGAACGGCTGAGCCGACGCATAAGTGGTTGTTCCGCGCGACGACACAGCAAATCGAGCGAACTGAAACCCTACTCTACCTGTTGCAATGCAGATTATGGAAAGGGTCACAGTGTTAACACAGACGACTAATTTAATCCGTTACTGCGCAATCCGAAGCTCGCATTCTCCGAAGCAACGCCATTCACCTGCCACCGGACTTTGTGTGTGCATAAACCGTTGACTCGAGCACTCTATTAGCACTGGGGCTGATAACACTCCATTCCTTGTTATAAATCCCAACAACGGCCGTTTTCATGGTTATCGCTGCCTCTACCCATCCGTTGCTTTCGACCATCGGACTGTACACCCCCTCCCAAATATCATCTAGCAGCTTCAGCCGGCCATCATACGCAAGTACACCTTGAATATGATCGTCTTTTGGAAGCAACTGCCAGAGAAGGTACTGGTCTGTTGGTAACGTTCGTCAGCTGAACGGTAAACTTTCTTAGGTGTCAACCTTAGATTGTTTGTTCGATTCAGAGGCCACATGGTTATCTCGATGACGGGTGAAACATCCAGCCGGCTTGACTAATGAGTTGAAGACTCCCGACTGAACACTATTCACCCGCAACCTGTGAAGCCAGCGGGCGACATTCCACGCTTTGGAATTTTATACATCCTAGTAACGAAACCTCACAATAAAAATGATCACCTGCATGCGTTATACATGAGAAGTCCACACAACCTAACCCAAAATGCTATCTCTGGTGGCAAAATTACCCATTTTTGTTGCGTTCGTCCAAATCCTGTAAACCTTTTAATCCGGGAGGCAAGGTCTGCCAATTCCCGCTCATATAAGTCGCAAAGCACTATCACCATATGCATAAATTGAACAGGCGCCAGACGGGGTTCAGTGTGTTTATCATTCAGAACGGGCAAACGGTCATTTATGTCCCAGATTTCGACTTTGTGATGAACAGACACTGGGGTAGAATAACAACAGTAGTTGGATTTGTCCACTTTGAAGCAGGGTAGACGCGCTGACCGACAAATGACTGAAAACAAGGCTACCGAGAAAAGGAGGGTATGTGATTACTTGCATTCAAATATGACAACCCTGACTCGATCGTCGGTCCAGTAAACATTAAGGTATTGAGCGTGCTAATTAGTCCACACTTTTACGGCAAATCAGATTTCGCGAAAGTTTTAAACTAGGGAGAAAAGTTCATGTATTGATCAGACATACAGTGAGCGCATTCCCAATTATTACTGATCTAAAAAATTTTAACCGACTCGTCTGCAGCGCATTCTTGACTAAACTGACGAACTTATGCTCAGAGATCTCAAGAATCGGGCTGAGGGCTCTAGATTTATGGTCTGTTCGAGGGAGATCGGTTCCCCCTGTCGATTTATAGCATTCAACTTTGTATCTAAACGTGCATACTCTGACACCTTGTAATAAAAAATCTAACCGTATTATCTCATGATGAAAACAAATGAAGGCACAACACTGCTGACAACATGTTTTGGATGTGCAACAGTGGAAAATAATCATTCGAAGGCTGGTTGAGAAAATTTTTGCGATACAGCAGGATTGAATATGCGTTTGTTGTGAAGCGACATTGAACATTAACATTGATCGGGAAAGCACTTTACTCCATCTAGTGACGGAATTGTGTGAACGCTACAGAACAAATAGTTTACCTTCATCTCACGCTGCAATGCACCTATGTACAATGAGAAGGGATAAAAAACCCCAGTATCCGGGTTACCGCCACAAACTTGTACCATAATACCCTCGTCGGTAGGTTTAGCACGATTCCCAAAGCATGAGGTTCGCAATTGTATTTCGGCTCGCAAGCACAACGTGGTTGCTGGTCTAGATGATTTCGTACGAGCGCTATTCAGAGAAGGTGTGGAGGATTCAACACAGGCCTTGGTGCAGTTGTTTCTAATTGCCTGGACGACGGAGGCCATCGCTTCGTGCAGGAGTAATTCGGCAATAGTTCCCATACACAATAAACATGTCAGGGGCTATTGCGAGAATCAAAGAGGAAGCAGCCTGATCCCAGTCACCACAAACAATGCTGGATGCTATTTCGCGTTCCGCTGAATATTTCGGAATGCGCTTTGCTGCCTTAAAGTGCAAAGTGCTTCTGCAAGATTGCTATGGTTACGCGGATTCATTTTGTTTGTGGCAAAGTTATGAAAATTGTTGGCCAGTCTATTTAGCCATGAAGCTGCACCAGCAAGTGCGGATGCACACGCTTTTGTCTCTAGGGTTAGGTAGTGTAGGATGCCTGTAGCGGGAGAGAGTGTGAGAGAGAGACATACCTTGGTAGTTCAAGGCCCGCGTATATCGGGGACTGTGTGGGCTGTGCTGCTTTGCGTTCCCGAAACTTCACCGTTCAGAATACAAGACCATCAATATCTCCTCTTGATCTATTGCATCGGGTGGCACCAACGGGCATGCAACAAGCAGATTAGTAAACGGGTTTTCGGTAGTGATTACCAAGAGGGTTATGTTGTTCGATCTTGAAATTTGTCGTGGCGTTCAAGACGTCCTCCATCTGTTACGTTCTGGGATCTCAGGCCCCTCTAGAAACCTCATTAGGGTCAGCGCATTTAGGCAGCCCCTAGTTAATTTGTGCTCTCATACCTCACTCGAAAAGAAACCTTGGTGTTTTTCAACTGAAGCGGTATCACATTAGGACTTCGGTCTTCTTTCGCATGATGCATTCACTCGAGACACTAGCTCACTCTGTGGAAACAACTTGTGTTCAAAGAGGTTCCATGACAATCCCACACATTCCTGCCCGTTTTTACTGACAGATTGTCCCATGGCCAGTTCTGTCTTAGTCGATCCACCCGGTACACCAACGGTCACCACGGCTCCATCGCTAGTCCAGTCTCTTTGTCGCCTCGTCCAACCGGCATTCAGTCGTGGACTTCCAGTTACCAGCACCACAGCCATCATGTTGGGTGGCCCAATCGGAGGAGCCGATCGGTCGGCCTGCGGCACAGTAGTTCCAGTGCAATATGATGAGGAAGCTGTGACGCATCGGTTTGTATTTCAGCTGTTGGCAAATATGGTGTGGGCCTCAGAAGCGCGTTGTGTGTTATTGAAAGTGAGCGTCTTTCCCATCCCTAACTGTCCCTTTCAACAGTCAGAAACAATACCCTCGTTTTGTTGAATCTTTTGATTGGGTTTCGACATACTTCAGCGGCTTTTCACTGTGGTTCCAATTTACTCCAATGGGCGAAATACACCTTTTTTGTCCGTGTGCACGAACTATCTTGAACTGGAAGTTGCGCATGGTAGCACATACACGACTCAATGCTCCATAGTAATCTTTGCTTGCTTACCTTATCGACAGAACAGACAGAGGATGCAACCCTTGCTCTTGTTATAATCCTAGTTACAGTGTCAATCCCACAGTCAATTTTACCTCGAACGTAGTAACCAATGTAACTGTTGCCATTTCACTTCAACTTGTTCTTCGATATGGAACCTATCCATCTGATCACTTGATTTGTTCCGCAATTTGGACGCGTGCACTAAGAGTGTCAGTTATTTCGTAAACTACGCACGTTAGGATTAATTGAGCTCGCCAAATTTAGGAGCAGCGCCATGTGTACGGCCGGTTAGAGTCACATAGACGCAGGGTGTACCAACCAGGTGTCGCCGCTTTGTTGTCACGCTTCAGCTCAAGTTAGGATTTACGGTGAACTGTTTAACAACTGCATCACCGTGAGCGGCATACATCAAGTCTGTTCACTTCTAGCGGTATTGTTCAATTCTGTGATGGACGTTGTAAGGGAGGATTGTCTATGGCACTCAGAAGATACCGTCATGCACCTCTCACCTGGTGGAGGACTGTTATCTTGGTTATGCTGACGACATTGTGTTAATGGTTCAAAACTTCCAAACAGCACAAACGACACCAGACGCTTTTTCTCACTCTGCTGAGTACCTTGGCATGCGCTTTGCAGCCTCGGAGTGCAAGAGACTTCTGCAAGATTGGTGTGATTACGTAGATTTAAAGTTGGACATTGAAGTCATGGGGTGGTTGACCGATCTGTGTACTAGGGACGCTGCATCAGTTGTGGTGACGTACGTGTATGGAATGAAATAGAAAGCTCATATCTCTAAGGCTGCGGTGGCATTTGCCAATCTGCAGCACTTACGACAACGGAGAGTTATTTCGCTGATGCTTAAAGGTCGCGTATATGAGGTGACATTGAGGGCTGTATTGCTTTGTGGCAGCAAAACATGCCGGCTCAAGTTAGAAGACATGAACTGTCTCCCTGCATTTGACCACCGATGTGCGCGCTCAGTTACTCATATTGGGTGGCACCAATGAGTAAACAACGAGAGGAAACGAATATTTGGCGGTGATTGTCAAACGTTACATTTGCACAGATGTGGATGGTCAGGTGATGTAATAGTCATCTGACATAGTGAGCACTCTTTGCCGACGCTGCGGCCGACTGGCGCGAGGTGGACATGACATGGTGCAGAGAAACGAAATGCTTCATCGGGTTCGTCTTGCAGGCTGGCGACCTTGCAACTCTCATAGACGGTTGCTGAAGATGTTATATGAGATGGTGACTAATCGGGCTCAACGACGTGAGTGTTTGGCCGAGCTTTCTGTGAATGGATGCATTTAATGACGTAGCGCAGTGTAAGCCGTGAAGGTATCATCCCTATCTAGATTTTGGTACTCATCTCCAATTTTCGTCTAGCACCCTATCGGTGGTTCGCACTATCAAACAGTGTGTACAGACAAAAATAGCAGGAATAAGAGAAACGCCTATAAGCAATGCGGATCGTATATGACCCCTCTCGCTCCAACAGCAGAGGTGTCCCGATTGCTCTGATGTTAAAGAATATAAATAGTTCACGCTCTGAAGCGCCTAAACAATATGATTAATTGTTACCAAACTTGGGTAAAATATTACACAAAATACATCGGAAAAAAGTGGTAAAATCCAAAGGTCGGACTTCACGTTCGTTTGAGAATCGGAAGAAGTTCAGACTAGCTAGTCCATCCCCCTTTAGTGTTGAGACAAAGAGGAGGTGTTGATCGCACTCATCGTCGTCTATCAAGCGATGGTACTCAGGTCCAACAGATAGGAGGATACCTGATCACATCCAGATCGGTAACCGACCAGAAACTGTTATGCACACATCTACCGGGGATTGGAAAAATGAGCCAAGCAAGTAGTGGACACCACATTACACCAGATTTTCGCGTACCCCCATGGAAACCACAGTGTTGGGTAGATTAACTGATCATAGTGATAGCAGATGAGGAAATACAACAAACCTTTTGGTTTTCATAAATAATCGCTTGCATTGCGCTGATGGCCAACGAGATCAGATGGATGGAATGCATTCCTTTGTTTGTGTAGAGAAGAATGTCCCAAATACAGCTCAGCATTTGCGTATCTGTTCACATCCGGACAACGAGATGGGGGTGGAAAAGAGACAGAAATGACTCGTACTAATCAAGAATCCTAAATTTCAATAAGGATCACAGTTGGACGTTCAGCAAAGGGATCTTCCGCTTAAACCAACTGCCTACTGTCCACTTGAGTTCGTTACAAAGCGTACTTTGGAAAATTAAGTTACTGCAATACTAAAGGTGACCAGATCAACACAAGTGAAATTACTGACTGCCTGGTTGTTTGAAAATAATAAGCTCCTTGATAATGAATGTATAAATTCTGACGCAAACCTCTTCAGTATCTGGACCATATTTCTTCCCTATCTTCTACCCTCTAGTTAGAGTTTGATTATTTAACCCATGAGTGTAAAGCAGTGAAACAATGGCGTGGGTTACCAAGATATTGCAGACTATAATGACGACGACATCATTTTCGACAGTGCATACAGCTATCGGGTGGAAATTTACGATCAAGAAAATCTTAACGTAAAAAACCCTCAGATCTTGATATCCAGCAAACAATTCCACACATATTGTTATCCGTTGTGGATGATCCCGGTGTGTAGACCAAGAACAGAATTGTTTGTGCCAATGAAGCACCATCAATATCCACAAAGTACGACTTACTGCCGGATAACAATCTGGTTTTCAATGCGGTACTGGTACACAAATTCCGTAAGGCCAACAATGCCGTTTCGCGGTTGTTACTTTTGGAATACATAACACAGGAGTTGAGAACATCAGGCAATCCTGAAACGGAGAGAGGATGTGGCAGATAGTGTTAGCTTGGATGATGCTGACAGTCTGGCTAAATATCTCTGAATGACCGTTATAATGAGGTGAATGAACAAGCCGTCACATCGTTTCCTCGTCTGAGCGGGGAAGTCAGCCCTGTGTGTACAAACAGCACATAACAAATCAAGCCAAACAGGTACGTTGCGGGATGGAATGTTATTTTGTAGTGTAAGAAATTGGAAGGCTCTGTTCTGTTTGCTGAACTAGCGCATGTTTAAGTAAGTTGATTTGTTGGTGCCAGAAAGAATCTAATGTACATTGTACCTTAAAATTACAACATACGACAGCTATAACAAGAGAAAGCTCACATCTATGATCTTCACGTTCATAACTTTTCAACAATCCGAAGTGAAATTCCACCGTTTTTAACCGAAAATGGCAAGGATGAGGAGACGGTTAAGAGGGGACACACAATCAAGGAGGACAAACGTAATCAACTGTGGTCGTACGGTCCAATTCACAACGGTTACTCCAGAACATCAATGTCACTTTGCTGAAATAGAGTGGGATCAATTCGCGCGTCATGCTGATCCAATTTCGACAAAGCGCACGACTGTTTGGTGTGGCTACGAATTCGAGCACCGTCCACCATACAAGCTGTTTCCAAACAAAGTTGGACGGTACGCACCGGAAGTGCGGTTTATTCAATAGTTGGGCGATAGTATAAAAATTAGTTCACGATTGCCTTGGCGGTTTTGCACAATTTCTCAGGTGATTTTTATGTGTTTGCGGAACGATGTTAGTAACAGGCTCATTCTATTCGTAAGCGGGACGAAATCTAATACGCTACTAAAGGAAACATTAACTCTTCAGTAACGTTACATGGCAAAGATATGCGTCGTGGACAGAAATCGTTAAAGTGTTAGCTAAAAAGCCATACAACAGGACATGCTTATCTTGGTGTAAACCATAACGATCGGATTAACCATGGTAGGTAGAGTG
>QNGE01002700.1:0-23195 GCA_008508345.1 Paragonimus westermani
TGGGCTACTTTACGAATGTAAACCTTGGTCGCTCAGAGTAGACGCGAACTGTCTTCAGGGATTGACCATCAATGTCTGTAACCGATCGCCCCAGTGGGGTGGCAGCAACAGAGGAGCTAGAGAGCGGACAGTTGCTAGTCAGCGTCCAGCGAGCACAATCGTACAGCCCTAGGTACACACTGAATTAAATGGTTAGGTCAAGTACTAAAAATGCCAGCTAGTCGTCTGCCACACCAACCACTCTTTGACAATGTCCCAACCGACTGGCGTAAGGTGCATGGTGAGCAGATGACGATCTGGCGAAGAGGAATGAAGTAATTCCCCAAGGAGCTAGCCACAGTTTGTCTCTCGAGCTGGAACCCTCACTACGCACGAAACAGCTGTCAGCATACTTTAGATGAGGTGGGGGCAGTTCGGGTTCAGGGACGTGAAACTGTTACTGTTTGGCCGACTTAACTGTTAGGTAAGTGCAGTTGACTACAGGAGCAATGAAAGCCGTGGGGATGACGCAGTGATTTCTTTTATGACTCGGTTGTTTGTTATCACGCCATAAGCGGCTCGAGATTAATTATCTGTGGTTGTGGATCTGTACTTCGGCAGTGAAGACTTCCAATTCCTTCCACTTTTCGGCTAAGGGAGACTTGTTTTTTTTTTGGCTGTCGTACGTCGAATTAGTTGAGACGGAAGGTGGTTAATGGCGACCAACAATTATTGGCACTAAAACGTTAACACACTAAGCGCATACAAGAGCACGTGCATAGATACAAGATTCAACGTAAAGGTATTAATGAAGTAAGAATTTTAAACGACTAACGGGGCAAAGGCACGAATGAATGAGTACGATGAATGAATAACGTACCTTTCTGATAAGAATCAGGCCGTTGTGCGTGATTCACAATCAACCACTAGCTACATCTATATATATGAGACTGACGAGCACAACCAGATTGAACTTCAACTGTCGGCACGTTCCTTAATCCCACCATGCGCTCCGCCACAAAGTGGCGGATACTAGACATCTGACCTGGTTGGTGAACGGCACAAAACATTGCAACGAGCATCACCCTGTAGATAGGGGAATACTGAGAGGTGACTGAATCAAAAAACGAACATGACTACTCTGTCTAACGTACTTTGAACATTTAGCACTGCACGAGTGACCGGAGTGGAACCATTGATCTGGGAATGCGGAGATGTAAGTGTACGGAACAGCAGTGGAGGTGATCCATCAGAAGTTGAGTCAGTCCCGTGTTCCACAGTCAGTGTGATCAGATCACTCGCAGGTTGTGAAGCATCTAGATTCGATGTGGTGACAGCCGTCGAATGAGCACTGTGAAAATTGTTGTTCTCACTGTTCGCAAAGGCTGTTCGAGCAAGCCATTCTTTTTCTAGCATACTACTCGCAGTAGCTAGGGTAACGAGACCAGATGACTCTGAACTCTCGAGTACTGAGGTGGTTGTCGTGCTTGGCGCAGACAGAGCAGCGGCCATAGCGGCCACCGGCCCTAATTGTTCGGGAGTGAGAAATGAGATGATGGAGGAGCTAGAGACGGAAGAAGGTGTAGACACGAATGAAGAGGAAGAAGATGACGAATCCGCATCGTTCACGGACGATCCGCAGGCGGCTGAAGAATGATTTCCGTTCTCCACACCACCATTCATAAGAGCCGGTCTGTGTTCCGGGGCACTTGAACTGGTCACACCTAAGTTCACATCGCGCCCATTCCCGTTGGCCATCGTCCGCAACAGCCGTGGCAGCACACTCATAGCACTGACATCAGACTGATGTGTGCCCGTATCCATGTGATGAGGCAAAGCATGACGAGGAACTTTCGGCTGCCAACGCAAAATACAATGTAAAGCAATGGACAATCAATCCTGTTCGGTTTATTTATTTTAAAAAGCGGATGAGGAGTCTCTGGTGAGAAAACAGAAGTAGGATGATGAAAGACCAAACAAACGATGGAATTGACAAAAATAGGACCAAACAGGAAATTTCGGGTAACAGACTGCGTCTCGCTCTCTGTCCATAAACTTATAACATCCAGTGATAGAACAGAGAAGCACAGTGAAACGAACGTCAAGCGAAACGTAAACGGAATCAAAATCTTTTCGAGGCATGGCGATTGTAAACTAAATCAGAACCGAAAGTCTCACTGTGGCAGTGGACTAGAAATACTAGGAGCTCACCAACACGATCGCTTCAAGCAGTGCGTGTTAATACTATGGTTCAGATTGCAGCTGATTCTAACAAGTACAAGAGTATAGGGAAAACTAAGCAAAGGCAACGGAGACTCATGGAGAAGAATCACAGGTTTGGCGTTGACTGTGACACACCGTATTGGGACAGTGCGTTTCTAATCAGCAGTGTGAACTCCCAACACTGGCACATGACACTCACCGCTTTTGATCAATGGGGAAGTCAAAACTTCCATAACCAGCGACCAGATTATCGTCTAACAGTCTTGTTAGTTCCTTTAACTGCCAATAGCCACAGTGAACAATACGTAACGCGGCAGATTCGTCGTCCACATATGCAGTAAATGACCTAACCAACATAAACCGAGCATCCCCACTACCTCGTCTACCAGTGGCGAAGTTTCCGACTTTCCAAACATATGTCGACGAGTAGTCGCGCTGCTAATACACTCTATCCACTTGATACAAGCTAACTGTGGGAGACAATGATATTCGAGTACCTGGGGTACACATACAACTTTTGAACGAATAGTTCAGATCTCCAGTCCACAGAGTAAAAGTGATTGCACACACAAACTGCAAGCCCAGCGTTTAAAAGACAATCCTACATCTTTGCGCGCCACCAATTACTCTCGTTATTGACGCGTAGGAGGGGATTTAAGTTTTTATATAGACTGAACATTACCCACAATTGATTACATCCGTCGCATTCCCATAGACGTCGCAGTCGACTCCCAACCACCCCCCACCCCCACCCCCAAACCGAGTAAAACCACTGAACTCGAATTTTACTCACATTGGAGCTCATCAGTAGCGCATAACCTTGCAATGGCCGGGATTAGAACTCCGGCCACGCTTTCATCAGCCAACCGTGTTGACCACTGCGCCATTCACCTCACACTAGACACTAACGAATTATTGTATGTGAACGCTCAACCACTTGCGTTCTAATCCCGGCCGTGGCAAGGATATGCACTACTTACGAGCTCTAATGAGAGTGAAACTCGAGTCTAATGCTTCTTTTTGAAACGGGCCAACTGGAAGGTCTATGGAAACGCGCCGGCTGCGACCAATTATGGGTGGTGTCCACCAGTAATCAAGATATCGCTCAACAAATAATGATTTCTACGATTTCAACTTCGAGAGAAGTCCTAGTCGAGGAGTCATCGATTGGACCTAACAGAACAGTTACTGTCTTCTAGGCAATCAGACAACCTGATCATTGGTCACGAGCGGAAGTGGTTGAGCGTTCACACACGATAATTCGGTAGTGTCTAATGTGAGATGAATGAGGCAGTGGTCAACACGGTTGGCTCATGAAAGCGTGGCCTAGGCTCTAATCCCGATCATAGGGAGAATACACACTACTGAGGAGCTCCAGTGAGAGTAAAACTCGAGTTCAGTGGTTGTATTCGGTTTGGGGGTGGGGGTAGGGGGGTAGACTGCAACGTCCATGGGAATACTTTTATCTTCATGGACATCTCATCAGCAATACCACAAGCTGATAAGATGACGCTATCCGGGTGGACTAACCGGTCACAGCTTCGAGTGGCTTAACTGCAACAACAAAAGTAGAGCACGGATCAACCCACTTCTGTAAAACCATCTTACATTTAGAGTGCAAAGTATATACCGTACAGACTAGCCATATCATTGAATCAATTCAGCATGGTCTGCCTATTCACAGCAGAAAAACCGAGTGGGACGATATCGTTTGCATACTCAATGTCACTCATTTTGCTACCTGGCAGAACCTCCAATTGATCGATCACGGATACCCATAACCACATAATTAAAAGGAAGAGGGGAGCTGGACATCTTGTTGAATGCCACCTGAAGTTGAGAACGCTCAAGGAAACTGCTCATGAGTGTGTACCCTACAATTAGAGTGCGCATACAACGCCTTCTGCAATGTACGACTCAGTTACTTCGGTTTACAGTTCTATAAACTGGGCATTTGCAGCACATGCATTTCACTATCGGTGCGTAGAGATTGAGCACAGATTGGTTCGTAGGCATTTTCACCTTCTAAACATCTTTTCCTTTTCTCATGGTCGCATGCCAGTTGAGCATCAGGGTCAACAATGGACTTACTGCAGTCGATGATGAACAGGAGAAAGAAGCGAGCAATCAGAAAATTATCAACAGTCGTCTTGCAAAACAAATTATGATACGTAACCGTATAAAACTTACGGAAGTCAATTTGATCTCATTGTTTCCAAAGTCGCCTTTATCCCGTTTGAGTTTCCCGTGACTGGAAAACAACGGAAACCATATCACAGAATAACTAGCGTCAAAAATCTCGATACGGGAACAACAGACATACTGGATTGTGGACCGATCAAGAAAATAAAACGACTGTCTAGATCATACATCAATTTTACGTAAACATACATTAAACAAATTTAACATAGACAAATATGAACGGTGAGACTTTGAACAATAGTCAGTTATTTGCAGTCAAAATATGCTTCATCCGTGAATCAACCAGAACCACTTTGAGATCGCGATTACGGCTTCACATCACGGGTGTTCGCTGCCATACGATAAACCGAGGAACATGTGGGCTGTTAGGATGTTCACATCTAGCCAGGGAAATGTGGGGCAACCGCGAGATCACATGAATGACACAACACAACTACTGCCGACTTATCTTGAGACGGCAGACGATTGGGACGACAACGATGTCTGGTGAATAACGTGATTAACCGTAAAAAGGGATGCTAAAGCCAGTTACCAAGACACCAGGACGGTTAACTCAATACAACCGGAAATAACAAAGAACAAAGGGTTGTCGATAATTTGCAGCACTAGTGACAGAAAACAACAGATTTGTGGTGGGCAACAGGAAGTGTTTACAGCGTTTAATACGCATCACGTCGAGAGGATTTTGACATAAGTCCGAGACATATGGGCTTCCGGATTTCAGATGCAACGGTGCATAGACAAAGTGGACAGATCCTAATCACAATGAGGTCAAAGTTCCTTCCGACATCTCGATACTGTGTACATAAAACCAGTTAATCCAAGACATCCGCAGTCCCTCCAGCTCCCCTACTTAGGCTCTATGAAGCCATCAGAACGCCTCGTGATAACCCTGAGTTTTCTAAATAAATCGCTACATACGTCATTGGCTGATCCGAGGTCTTCCTGGTGGTAAGCGGACGACGGTGGAATAGAACAAAGCAGTGTTTATATATATATATATATATATATATATATATATATAGCATGGTAAGAGCTACATAGGGAGGCGAATGTGTCACAACAAAGAAGGGGAAGAGATCGGGCCCTGTGTGATGCAAGGAACGAAGGTAAACAGGTGGAAGAAAAAGATAGTGCGTCGGTGCCTGCTGAAGCCGGCAACACCAGAGTCACAACAGAGTGAATCCCCAACCACAGATGATCGTCTGTCGGATCTTGAAGCAAGTTTCAATGTCTGCTTTCACACCAGAACCGAATTCGGCTATAGACAATAGGCAACCGTTACCAGCCTAACCGATCTCTCGTAAACATACGGTGCGGCGAACGGCGAGCTGACATTTGTAAGATGTGGCCAAGCGGACGAAGCCGTCTGTGAGATGAGAACAATACACTCAGTCCGTCCCCAAGACAGCAGCGAACTTCGTCATCACTGACATAGTGTTAACATCAAATGTCGCTAATGCTTCGGGCAAAAAGAAAGTCGAAAACGAGTACTTCGTGAGCATCATCTGGGCGAATGATCCCAGTTTATCAGCCTTACTGTGAGACGGCTGGTACAGTGCCCGTTCCACAGAGAGCGTAATTGGGTGAACGCCATACAAACTCTAGCTATAGGACCTGTAATCTCACTAGACATCCTGACACAACTCCCGAGGTAAATCAACCACTTGACTAACTCCGAAAACCCACTATCAAGGAGGAGAGTAGACGCCAAATCCTGTCAGCCATGTCACAGTATAAGGGTGATATCAAACGGACTAGCCGAAGCTCCAAATTTTTCAAAAATGCTCTGGGTTCCCTGAGAATTCGCAGAGTAGAGCAAAGTAGTTCACAGGTACTATATCATGAAGTCTAATGCCTGAAAGCACCTCCGTGCAGTCATATTCCCAGTCTGTCAGAGCGCAGCCTAGGATCTCCACAGAAATGGATAAGAAGGCGGAGGCTGCACACACTTGCTGTATTCACTTGAGATGTTGAACTTCAGTGATAAGTTACGAGAAGTCCCAACCCGATCCGACGTTTAACAACGAATTATATTTAGGACGCTGATAGGCGGTTCCAGAGTGTAGCCCTGTCAATCGATGGGAAAGCTCTTCTGATGAGAAAAAACAGAAACCTATGATCTTCTAAGTGAATGGCAGCGTGAAGATTTCATCAATGCAGCCACAGATAACGTGAAACTCAGCTGGCTGCTCGCCGATGTGTTGCGTAAACGTTCCGCTTAGTCAACAAAGTGGAATGGCTACAAGGAGCTTCGGTGAAATACGGATCAAGCTGAGTCAATGGTGCGTATGCAGTTTTGAAAGTTGTTACCTCTGAGAGAGGCAGGCAAGGATGAACGCAAAGACCACGAGCAGTACCTCGATCGCGAACGAAAAGCAACGATAACGCAAACGACATGAATAATCTGAATGCAAGTACGCGGACCCAACTCTCGCAACTTAGACCACCCCAACAAGAAAAGAAAAAGACGGCCTTCAAACGAGCGTTACTTGCCGCTCAGCCAGAAGGCAAAACAGTGGTTTACAGCGGCTGTATTTATAAGTTTTCGGCGGCCTTGGGTCTAGGACACAACGGACCAATCAGGAGCAGGCGCGAAACTCGAATTTTCCAGAATAATGGCGGGCATTTGAGTTCTCGAAATAGAAGCATTCATTTCTCTTGGGAAAAAGTGCTTATCCCAACAAAAGTGATGTTGTAACGAGTACAATGACCCCGAATTTTCGATCGCTTCCCTTTATAAAGAGGGTAGAGAAAGTTCATCAGGATGGGGTGTGCTGGACATTCGAGAACGTGATCTTGAAACATCCGTTTCGGGGGGCAGAGAAACGCCACAAAACCAACGAGCATAGTGGGTGCTCACATAAACAGTTAACAGTAAGAGTGGTCCATTGAACTGCTACTGGAAGAGGTCAATCCGGTGTCTGAAGTGCTGTTGCAAATTAAGGAAAAGCTCACTACTGGCTTCCTACTAATAGTTGTTCGGTTGGGATAGGAAAGCTTCCGGAAGTTTATAGTGGCAGCAGCCTGTTCCACTGCGATAGCGCGATGTGTCCATTAGACTTAGTGGTCTTTTCTTAGTTGAGCTGCGAAATCCAAACGTAGTCTTGCGAAGTGAGTAACACCAGCTGCACAGATGGAATGCGAGTAGAAGCCCAGTAGTTGGCAGCAGAATAAACAGTAACACCGCCTTTGTGTATTACAAGTTACATATGCATTAAATAAACGTCAGTATTATTCAGTGGGTGGGGTGCTACACCGAAAGTAAGCAGGCTACAGAAAGATTGTATGACGAGAAAGTGGTCTCCAACCAAAGAGTAGGGCGAATATGGTACGTACCACTGAACGGTTGGAATTTACACCGATGTTCCTGAATGATTTACAGTGTTTTAAACATCAAAATCACCGGTAGATGATGAATATTTATTAAAATGTGTCCATTATTGGTCAAACGATGAGGGTCGCCGGATGGCACATTAACACCCAGAATACTAAAAACTAAGGCCCACCGGAAACAGATTGCTTCCCATACAGCGTTGCAATAAAAATACACCCCTGTTTGTTCGACGATTACTGTAAGAGTGATGGCCGCCTGTCGCGTTCGCCAACACTAAGCCTGTCAAGTTGAGTGTCCAAATATCCGGCCAGTATTGTGATACCGGTGCACCGTACGGTGCACAGAAGGTCAATGGGCTGATGATAACCTCCGACAGAACCAACACTCGTCTGTAGGAATAAGTATGTCAACAAGCATAGAGAATTAGTGATAGGTGTAACCGGCGCATTAATCATACCTGAGTCTGAAAGCGCAGACATCTGTCGAAGTGCGATTCGTTAAGCAGCACCTTCTCTGCGAAGGAGTTGGGAACAATTCCAACACCGACTTAGCCACTGGCATTAGCTTCCAGAGTAGATGGTATACGAGTTGTGGATCGACTGACGGGAATCGACGGTGTGGCGCCGTACCAGAACTCCGAAACCAGTTCAGTAAGCCGACGACAAGGGTCATCAGTGGATGTATGAGAGCTGTCTATCAGCCTGTCAGCACTAACGTTCGAACATCCAGTGGTAAGCGTTAGAAGGCGCATCTCCTAAGAAAACAGACAGGACGCACCACACCTTATGGATCGATCGACCCAGTTTGAACGGTGTGGTTCGATTGAGTCAATCGGACTGCAGCCGTGCGGTCGAACGCCTGTGCGCTATCTGGACTGTGTCCGATTGCGTTGTTTTCTGATGCCCCCTGTAACGAGATCTGACGCCTTAACTGCCATATATGGCCGTTTCATGCGACTCTTTCTTCCAAAAGACGGTGTTACTGTTTTCTGTTATCTTTCTCCTTTTGGGTAAAACGACTGAGCTCGTAAACAAGGGTACGGTTCAATAGCAAGCCCATATGGTGTCCAAGGGATAAGTGATGGTTTTGTCGACCAGGTGAGTGTAAAAGGCGAACACCGAGAGGTGGGTATTTATCGTGACGTTTCAAATCCACACTAGGATTCGTTGTATATATACATGCGCATGTTTAACGCGTAAAAACCACAACGAGTGGCAAATGTGCCACAACATAAGAAGAAAAGTAATGCGTTCGGTGAAGAGGAAAAGATGTGGAGGAATGAAAAAAAGTTATAACGATGCACACAGAGACTCGTAACACTAGCGCCATTGACCTTCATTCTTCGCCATATCATACATCGTTCTCAACCAAAGTTTTTCAGTGCCCTTCAGACCCGAACCAAGAAACCGGAAGCGTCCTACTGAAGCAAGCTTCGCATGCGTTGACCACCAGGTTGCCTCTTGAGCCCAACTCACCACTCGCAAACAATGCAACATATGGCAGGTGGTGTACTGTCATTCGTAAGATGTCGCCAAGCCAACGAATTGTGTGAGGTGAGATCAAAATGATTAAGGGTCGACAGAGTCGATTATTTTCAAAGACACGCCGGCAAACTTCGCCACTGCTGATACGGGGTTTTCATCACGCGTCACTAATACTTCAGAGACGGACAGTATGTGAACATCCTCCGCGCGGATAGATCGGGCTTCGGAGCCGTACAAAGGGACTGCCCTCACTGTGGCATTATACACTCGGCCTTTCACAGAAAGACTGAGATCATGCCGACCTCAGAGATGACCTAAGTTGGAAAACACCACTCGAGCTCCCGCTATGCGGTTTGTGATCTTATCAGACATTCCACTAGCGCTGATACAACTCTCAAGATATATAAACTTCCTAAATACCTCTAATGGCTGACCACCACCCTGTGCTTAGTAGGTTCAAAGGCCATGCCAAACTGACGAACTGAAGCTCCTAATCTGTTCAGTATGTTCTGGGCTCCTCATGAACACCCATAGATTGGGGTGACGTCGTCTGCATAATCTATGTTTCGAAGTCAACCGCCTGGGAGAAGGTCCACATCATCATATTTGTAGTTTACTAGGGCACACTCCGGAATCTCGTCTACCGCAAAGTTCAATAGGAAAGGGGGCCGGACAACTTTGTCACACCTCGCTTGGGATGTTAATGGTCAACGATACGTTGCCATAAGCCACAACACTGCTCAAGGTCTGACCGTAAACTGCTTTAAGGATGCTCATGAACTTTTCACACGTGCTTTTCCTGAACAGGTAATCTCAGAGTGAAGTTGTCAACGAATCGAGAATTCCTCTGATATGCGAGAAGACAACAAACTGTTGACCTTTCACGTGAATGGCAGAAATCAAACATCTGGCGGAATGTGAATATGTGATCAATGCAGCCACGGTCAGGGAGAAACCCAGCTTGCTCCTCACGTGCGTCTCGCCTAATCTACGGAGTACAACGGTTACGAGCAACAAGAATCAGACTAATCCCTCAGCTATTTGCACACGGAATGCGTAAGCTCTTTCTGAAAATGGAGAAGATGTTAGCCAAATCCCAGTCATTGGAAACAGCTTCATCTATCCAGCGTTTCTGGAGCATAGCCATGAGCTCTTTAACGCAAGCTGGACTTCCATCTACGAAAAGAGCAAGAGGGTGTTTGTCTCGGCCGGGTGACTTGTGACATTTCAGAAACTTGGTCTCAATAGCGACTTGTGTTTCTGAGGACAGTGAAATGTCAACGGACCAATGAACACTGGCAGAGCCCGAAGGCTTAGTCAGCACACACTCAGCCAGTTGGAATGCTCCAACTGGATGTGATTCGGTGCAGTCGAAACACAGACAAGACGCGGTTGGACCTGGATAGGAACAGAGAACAACACAACTGAACAGAGCAGGAAACGGTCGCGAAGAGCACTACCACGTTAAGCTTGTAACACCAATCCCAACAATAAAGACCCAAACAGACTGATTTATCCATTACACTGGCTGTCTGGGAGATATGGTTATTCCCTTTTTGGTATTGGGTACCCAAGCTATCACGGTTAAGAGTTCTACTACAGTTGCTTCCGCACCTCCAGTCTAGTAGCGCTTCGGGCCGGGTTATACTCACAGTTGGATGGAACACTCCCGTGAATGTCAACAACTTCATACATAGGGATCACATACGGACACAGCAGTTGACGTCCGAATGAGTGGTAGTGGCAGTACCGCACCTGCGCATTGCATACTGTATATGTGCTTAATGGGCTTCAACGTAACATCACAACGAGACTAGACCTTGACGCGGTGTGACAGCTTGCGAATCTCGATGACCTTTTAGGCTAAACTGAACGGTGTGGCCACCACACCAACCGAGTCACTCAAGTCAAACAGGCCAAAAGGTAGAGGTCTGACAAATCACGTTCTCATGGTCCTCCAGGTTGTGGGTTGGAAGAAGGTTGGCATCTTATTCAGGGAAAAACAGGCGTGTTGATGCATTACCATCCACCCGCTGCCTTGCGGTACAGGCTTTTGATTGAGAACCCTAGTCGCTCTTCTGTCTAGGTCTGAGCGTCTTGGCACTCTCAGCCCACATACAACCGTGACTGATCACGACACCAACAATTCCACACTGCATCGGCCGTCTCTCAGTGTAAGCCGGCTCCCCCTATCTGCTACATACAGCAGGATGGACAGGCGAAAACATGCTACTGCTGATCCCTCTCACACTGGCCTATCAAATTTAGTTCTCAGGACTCTCCCGATCCCCGTTTCTGATAGTTACTCTACAGGTCTCACAACAGACAGCTAACCATAACACTGTGCCGGTTAGTCCCATATCTTGTCATTTAGCTTCAGGCCTCCCTCGTCCCTTGCTTAGACCTAGAATGCGAATTAATACAGGTGCCTTCAACGTTCGCACGCCAAAACAGGTACGTCAACAGGCCGCTCTCGCACGAACGTTAGACTAGTTGAATGTCGATGTCTACTGTATCTTGGAAACTAGAATCCGGAACAGGAGTCAACGTATGGAACTAACAGCACCCTCACTGTCTACCGGATATTGGGTATACACTTCGGGTGACTCCACGACCTCCGTTACCCGTCAGGCTGGAGTATGTATAGTCCTCAGCACGACGGTGCAGCCGCACCAGTAGACTGGATTACTGTTAACAGTAGACCTAGTCAGGTTCCGTCAGAAATCTTTTCATTGTCTGACTGTAGTGACGCCGACGTCAAGGACGCGTTTTACTCGAATATGGCCGCTCTCCTTCGGTCGACACATGGCTCTGACACCGTCGCTCTGGCCGGAGGTATGAATGTCCAGGGCGGTCGCCTTGGTGAGGTCGGATATCGTCTAGGTGGCAGGTTTGGGATAGCGTCACGTTGATCAGATAATAGTGGGCGAGTGTTGCAGTTGTGCACTGAGCATAAGTTATTTTTAGACAGCACTAGTTTTAGGCACGATGCACTTGGTGCCCGCCTTCTCGGGCTCAGGGCTAGTCTCAGATAGACCACAGAGCCGTTAATTATAGGTGGCGGGGTTTCATCCAATACTCTCGTTCTTATTAGAGCACATACTTGGGTTCAGATCAAGCGTTGACACGCTGTCGTTTTGTTCTTACTTTTGCCAGGCAACGACCCCAGTGAAGACTATCTGAAATGTGCCTTAGTAGTTCTCACTCTGAAGATCCAAACAGCTGCTGGACTCGAATATCACAAGCAATTTATGAGGCAGGTTGTGTAGAATGAGGCAAGGAGGTACATGGGTTTAACAGACACTGGGTTTCGGAGGAATCCCGGTTTTCTTTAAAAAGCCAGACAGAACATTCCTCCTGGTAGTTCATATAACAAGTCTAGGAGAGTTATGCGTTAGAAGCTGAAACGCAGTGTAAAGGCTGAACGTGAAGCTTGGTTAACGGGGAGGTGGAGATAGCATTAGTTTCGGGGAACACCGGCAAACTCTTCAGGCTTCTCCGTGCCACTGGTCGCAGACCGGTGTTTGTCAATGAAGCTATCAGCCAGACAGATGGCACACTCATCTACAATAAGTCCAGAGGGGTAGAACGGTGAGTGGAACACTTTTAGGGTCAATTTAGCTGACCCTCTGAGTATACTGTGTCGCCGCTACAGAACTGTAATGTGGCACCTTGGTAAGTAAATTTGGAACCATCCACTGAGACTGAGGTCCATAAATTCATCTCGGCCCTCAAACGTAATAGGGCTGCTGGTCCAGATGATCTGGTGCCGAAACTTTTCATAAAAGGTGTGGAGGCGTTAGTAGATGCCTTAACTACTAGTGCGGACGACGGAGACCACCCATTGGTGCTGGGTTCATGCGATAATAGTTCACATATTCAAGAAAGGTATCAGGGGCTCCTCCAAAAACCATGGTGAATTAGTTTGGCGCCAGTCACTTCTAGAGTTCTGGAATCTATCAGATTTCGTCAACTCACTGCAGTTCCGGAAGTAAACAACAGGGAAAGGCAGATAGGGTTTCGCCCTAGACGGGGATGTACAGATCACAAATTTTAGTTTCCGTCAAATTCTGGAGTGACCGGCCAACAATCGCCGTATCTAATGATTCTAAAGGTACGTTCCATTCGGTGGGTCGACCCACATTTTTAAACCAGCTTAAAAGCAGAGGTATTCTGATCAAGTACGTGAACAAACTGTCGGTGCTCTATTCCTATACTTCAGCTCAGGTTAGGGTTTACAGTGAACTTTTTTGGCAGTTTCAGCTCCATGAGCGGCGTACGTCAAGGTTGTACCCCTTCACATTCTTTGTTCAATGTTGTGAGCGCATTTGATTACGCTGGGCAGTGAAAGATGTAGGGAAGCTGTCTTGCTGATGACATCTAACTTCCACTCACAGCCCAGCGGTATTTTTTGCAAGGTTTAGGCACATTGATGTTGAATGTTTGAATATAGGCATAGCTAATTTTTAGTGGTCAGGTACTTTTCGGTTCCTGGTAAACAGACTGGTAATAACACAACGTTACGAGCAAGTTGTAATACCCTACGTTTCAACCACCTCGGGTGGTCTTCCTCAGGAGTGTTGTAATCGATTACAACACTCATGAGGAAGGCCACCCGAGGTGGTTGAAACGTAGAGTATTACAACTTGCTCGCAACGTTGTGCTATTCCCAATCTGTTTATCAATAACATGTTAAACACGACGCCCGAACTGTTCAACTTCATTCATACTAAATTTGGTGCGGATATCTTACAACTTTCCGGTTCCCTTTTTTCTCTCTAAACAGGGTTTGCTATTTTCCCTCATGATTGTGGCAGTCAAACATCCGTGTAGTAGTGCTTAAATGTCGTCAGGTGGGTAAGAACCTGGACTAGAGGCAAGTACACATTAGTAATCGTAAAAAGTGTGTCCTTGCTGGTTTAGGCAAGTCAATTTGCGGTTGACGGTGAGATGGTCTGTCACTAAAACGCAAAGCGAATTTGACCCATGGTAGGGCATGATCGGAATCTAGGCAGGTGCTTTGAAGATATAACCGTGATGGTTGGTGAATTAACGATCTTTTGATCACTTTTACTGAGGGTACCAAATGGGACACTCCTTTGGGGTGTATCCGGAAACGAGGAATGCGATCTGTAACGTAATGAATGGAAGGGTAGATTAGAAAATGATCTATGGAGGATCAGTAGGCTGGGAAAGCGGAGAATACGATGTAGAAATAGAATATTGCATTCTCCCCCGCCCTGAAAAGACAAAGTTGAACTGTTAGACAGTAACTCCGAATACGCACATATTCGACTTCCAAATGGCCGTGAGGGAAATTCCCTCCGCCAACTGGCTCTCTTTATGAACACATCGCAACCGCCACAACCCATTTTGTCAGACGCTATTACAAACCCTTCTATTGTTGACTCACCCAGCACCACACCAGACGGCTGAAACTACTAGTGTGCCAGAAAGAGACGTTGAAAATCTTCTCTCCAAGCAATAAAGGGTTAGATCTTACTTGAAAATCGCCAGACGTAACCTCGCTTCATAGTTTTGCTACTATCGTTATCCTAAGATAACCTACTTCATACGCTGGACAGTAAACTCCTAATAGTTTACCTTTACGTTAGTAAGTTTTCTTTTCAGGGCGGGGGAGAATGCTATATTCTATTTCTACATCGTATTCTCCGCTTTCCTAGCCTACTGATCCTCCATAGATCATTTTCTAATCTACCCTTCCATTCATTACGTTACAGACCGCATGCCTCGTTTCCGGTTGATTAAAACCCTCCTATCAGGCGTTGTCTGCTGTTCACTTTCTCGGTCACACGTCACCGATCTATCCGTTATATATTGTCAATCAGTCGCGTACAGACATCGAATATGCCGCCCGGGCGCTTCTCGCTAGGAGCATCAACAGTAAGCACAACGATGTTCAAATGCTTAATTTATTCCAAAGGATCAAAGAAAACATTGTAGGTGTTATTGAGAACGCCTAAACTACTGCCAGTTGGAGCACAAGCAGATGCGAAAAACGAACCGCTTTCCGTTCTGCATCCACAAACTTTGATTGAAGTGCTAAGTCTGATGACACGGAGACGATCATTCTCTAAGATCCAGTCGGGCAAATTCTACCCTGCCTTAGAGCTTAGTGCGATCGATCCCCAATCCAGGTGGACAATGAGATTCAGCTTTATCGCCACAAATCAATCAGTCACAATCGACGCAGCCACGAGCCTGAGCAGAAGGTACTGTTGCTTGGGACGCTGCTCACCTCAACAGGGATGTGGAATATCCTAAAAGAAAACGCTGCTAGGAAAGTTATAACTGATAAAGGGAGACTAAACTGAAGAACTAGGAACGGTTTTGGTGCAGGTACGCAAACGACTGCAACGCACAGCCATCTTGGGTAACGTTTCCATTCAGCAGTTTAAATGATCACGAGGACCTCGTCAGGCAGGCGAGATCTACCCACTTTGCTCAATGGAACAGTCAAAGTCTTCGAATTTCGTGCCCGCGTTGTTGCCTGATTACGCTGTTTTGCCCAATTGTTGGTGGTCTCAGTATACAAGACCCAATACGGCAATCGATCGGATAGGGTGACATACGGAGTACGCGATCGAACCATCGAACGCTGTGCAACATGAGTAGTTGGTCAATTGATCGTGCATCCCGAGTGCTCTGGGATACGCGCCGGTGAACGGCCGTGTTGCTAACACGATTAATCCACTTACTGTGGGTTAAATAACCAAGACAATAATAGTCAAACGCAGCAAGTTTGTTAATATCTTCGTTGCGAACAGGCCACGTTTCCGAACAACAGAACAAAACAGAACGTACACAGGCATTATATACCCTTTCTTTCAGCGACAACCGAACGTCTTTTCGACGTCACAGACGACGCAGGTTGA
The DNA here is from genome assembly GCA_008508345.1 of Paragonimus westermani. Classification (NCBI taxonomy): domain Eukaryota; kingdom Metazoa; phylum Platyhelminthes; class Trematoda; order Plagiorchiida; family Troglotrematidae; genus Paragonimus; species Paragonimus westermani. Next base: position 16,122 of record QNGE01002700.1, read on the forward strand.
CAAAGGCAACTGGTGCCTTTGCTATCCTTGCTGATATCTAGTCAGCAACATTAAAAACTGATGGAGTAATATAACCCAAATATGTGAAGGTATCCATGCTCTCAAGCGGATTACTTACAACAGGGAGGGTAGGGGTGGGAATGCCTCAATCTTGAGGCAGCGCTCTGCACTTTAAAGATAAGAAGCGCACTCCATGCAAGCCAGTCCGGCTGCTCACTTTGTTCAGCATAGTCTGCGCGTTTTCAGTACTGAGGCTGAGTCTGACGATTTCATTCGCATACTTCAGGTCGGTCAACTAAGCGTCAGGGAGAAGTTCAACACCAAGCTCACTGGACTCCTTAGGCGTACCTACCAGAATGTCACCCGTGACGAAACTGAACGAGAGGGAAATCCGACACTCTTGGTGAACACCACTAGAAGCGATGGATGTCCGAAACAGTTGTCCATAAACGTTCACCCTGCTTGCAAAGTGAGCATACGGCCATCTCAACAGATTCACGTATTTACCTGATACTCGCTTGCGAAGGAGAAGTTCCAGAAAATGTTATGAGCAACTGAACCGAAAGCGGTCTTTAGGTCTAGCAAAAACAACTGGCAGCTACCCGTAACAGTGCCAATGTTCCAAGATCCGTTGCAATATGAAAATGTGACCAACGCATCCTCGGCCGGATCAGAATCCTGCCTGCTCTTCGTGCATTTGATTTTCTTCGGGTTTATTGGGCTGACGAGAAATGAACCCACTGAGTAACTTGGACGTAAAAGACACTAGATTGATGCCTCTGTGGTTGTCACATAGAGTTTGGGCTCTCTTTTGGAAGACTGGAATTACTGTTGATGAACTGATCACCGACCAAACAAGTATCAGAAGTGATCGTTCTCCCGGCAGTGACCGCCACCGGAGATCCTAAGAAAGAAGCAGACTCATAACATTATTTGATAACGAATTCAAGTGACGGAGAATGCGAGAATAGCAGGGGTGCGTTTCAGCGACAAAGCCTACGGCCAGTCCGGGGGTTAAGAGAGTACTCACTAGAGTAACGTACTGCCCTATTATTTGAAGAATCTGGACGCTAAACGCGCCAACAACGCCTACCAGTTATCGTAGCCTAAAAAGGTGGAGACTAAGCGTTCAGAGGGAAGAAAGTTAAAAATGAGCCGGCTGGTCTGTTAGAACAAGGGTAAGCGCCGGTGAAGAGCTCTGAAAAGTGAAACCCGAGTAAAATACTCCCTTTCCAAACAAGCTGGCTGGAAAGACCATAAGAGTAGGGCAGATATGGCCATTTGAGAGTGTTTAATTTATGCATATATGTAAACTCTAAACTACAGCATTCTTTCATGAATATGCGACAACTGAACGGCCACATTAACTACCGGTGTGTTGCCGTCGATGAAAGTGAGCATGGTGGCAACCTGACAGGGACGAATAGGATACAGATCCTGAAGAGAATGTAAGCTGAATGGCGATTAATCAATCACTTCGGTGCAAGATCGCACATCAGTGGGGGGAGTGTCCTCTCTGACACTCGGAGGTATTGTAATGAAAGTGGTTAAAAAAGAGGCTTGGTGAACCGATTTGGAGCAGATAAAACGGCGAATGTTAAAGAACGGTGACTACAATTCTTGACACAGGACAACGAAGTAGGTTATCGTATTTGATAAGGAAGGTGAAAGTGCCTCCAGATAGGGAGACAAACTAACGTTAACGACCCGGCAACCGTTTCAACAGACGGATTTCCACTTAAGAATTTCTGTCACGCGGTTAATGCACTAGAAACCAGATAGACAGGCTCGCCACGTTGTCACCAGGCACGGCTTTGAATTGTATACATTAGTTAGTTAACAGGAGACAACCTCAGTCAGTGTGATGTTTTTCTACGCCAGATGACTCAGCAATCGTCAAGACCGAAGCGGTCGCTAGAGAACCTGATTACTATGGTTCTCTGCCATACAATCTACGAAAGTACGGATGGACTTTAAACGGCTGTGTAAAATGAAAGGTGTGGTGGGTCGTGGACAGATCACTTATTATTCTGACGCTTACCAATGTGATAATTACAAGTGAGAAAACTGAAAGAAGGGGATTTCCCAATTTGGATGAACAACAGGGTGGCGAAATCACCCGATACAGATGGTTGAACGTACACTGATCTAAAGAGCGGCTGAAAGAAATGAATGAAAAAACATATAGCGCTCTTTGAAGAACACTTGCTGCGGTGAGACCGACAGAAAAACAGAAAGACAAGCAGTATTTCTACGGTAAAATAGAAACTGAAGATCCGAATTTATGAATGGATCATCAAAAAGGAGCACGACACTAAATTGCACACCGCCCACAAGAGAAAGACACAAGAGATCTCATCCCAGATGTGAGAGCACCATTCCAAGGTGGGGGGGAACTTAAGTGTTGTGTTACAAGCGGTTAAGTGAAAACGCCTGTGAAGCGCAGGAAGCTTGATTTAAATGGCCTATGAAAATAAGACCAGGCAAATTACACACGTGTAATAGGATGCAAAACTGGGACCGAAATCTAGCGCAATAAGGAGAGCAGACGACCAAATATGAATAGATTTGAGGGGGCTGCAGTCTATCGCAGGTAAGGATTGAGTCTGAGAGTCGTGTGGACTGTAGCTAGATTATGCCATGGAATAGAAGTACCTGCAAAACTGTGATAATCTGATTCACATTTGAGCTGGGTTTCCACATTAGGGAAACGCACAAGGATCTTCAAAATAAGATTTCAATAATAAGTGACGCGTTTGCGGACCAAACTGGATGCAGACGAATAATGTGGAGATCTGTTCAGCTCCTACTACAATCCATAAAGTCTGAGATAAAGTGAGGGTGAAAAATGTTAAACTAAACCTGACTAAAAGAACAGCATTCCGAAGCCAGATATGATAATCATGAAACGTGGACCTTTCGTTCATACGAATCCTTGATCCTGTCTTCACGTGGCACTCAGGGGCACATTTTTATATAAATGGAGCAGCACCTACATCGGCCTTGTCAGGTCGAAGGTTAGGATGAATACACGTTGTTTTTGTCTCCTCTCCTGTCTTGAACAACCTTATTGTAATTCGTGAATCGTGCATAATCAATAAGCGTTTAGAATATTTGGTCAAGACATTCGTTCGAATGGTTAGTGCATACCTGCACAATTAGTGGTGTGGCTTATTTGGCTATCCGACAGTACGATTCCATTATAACGTTATCCGCAGACGACATTAACAATATGCTGAAACGGTAGTCCAAACTCAAAGCGCCACAGCCGAAATTAATAGAGGTAACGGTGAGCCAATTCGGCTTGTAGTCTAAGAAGGCAGTTCCAACTAGCAATCAACGTGACTCCGCCAACAACACGAACAGCATTATCGAGTTCGTATACGACACGATTTCAGGCGTTACCGCTGAACATTGGTACGAAAAACGAGATGATTTAGTAGAGTTCGACGTTCGTTAGTACAATGACACTTGAAGGGTCAGTCTTCTTCGCTGAAGGTTGGGCGTATGTGAACATAGGTATGTCAAATTCACACAAGTGAATTGCTCTCGTGACCATAAACTGGTCGAGACAATAAGGCTAAACCGAACTAGAAACGACGTGAATGCAGACGCGTTATTGACTCAGGCACGTTGATATCTCAGAGAGTGTCTCTAACCAGCAATCTGAGTGATCATGAGGTCTTCAAACACGATGGGTGACACCTACCCACCAAATGGAATAGCTAAGAATTTCGTATTTCGTTTTGATGACTGGTGAATTTGAACGCAATCAGTCTCATTTGGACAAGCTGGAAACAGCAATCCCAGGTGAGAACAAGTAAATTAACCCACGAAGTGTACTATTCTGGTCTGTGGGTAACAGTGATCTGTGATACCATGAGATGTACCACATTAAATGTGTTCGAACGTCACGGGAATTTCCAAGGCACCGATCAACAAAAACTGTTTCAAGGTCACCAGTAACAACGTGCAGCTCTGGTTTATATAAAGCAAAAACACTGTCCAACCTAAGCAATAGTACTTAGTCCACTTCAGTCGTGAAAATATTCTCAACGACCTAAGATGCTCTCCAAACAGAGTACCTCATTAAATTACGACGCCCACACAATTCTCTCATCAAAAGCTATAATGATAAGCCTTAGATGATATAACCAACGGTGCGCATCCCATCCACGTTAGCCTGAACAACGGCGCTGTCACAAGTAGACGAAGTCCAAAACAAACCATAAATGTACATATACCGATCAAGAACAAGCGTTGTTTGTTGCAAGTTGTATTCTTCCAGTAACGTGAAAACAGAATCAAACACATGGGTTAAGCGCAAAGGCTGTAGTTCTCCACCTGCCGCATTTACTTCGGTTCCTCGGTCAGAGAACCCAGCCCGACCTACAGTGGCCAGCCCTTTCGTAAAGGACTTCATTTCTCCATGTCAGGTCAACAACTGTCCACCTCACACTACGCCAGTCGGTTGCGGTGTCTGCAGAGTGTTCGGTTGGGCAGGCGACTAGCTGGCATCCTTAATGCATGACCTAACCATCTAAGTTTGTGCAACTATGAGGAGTGAACAAAAGAACTCGACTGACAATCACTACAAGATAACCGCTTCCCAATCTCCTCGTTGCCTACCCGTTGGTGTCACCCGGTGCGAGCGAGCAATCGCATATATCGATGGCCAATTACCTGAAGGCGGTTCACGTCTTCTAGCCCGAGCGGCCAATTTTCCCAGTCGCACCGTAATACAGCCTCTACTGTCATCTTATATACGCAACCCCAAAGCATCGGAGAGACACCTTTCTGTCGCCATAGGTGCCATAAATCAGCGACCACTGCCCTAGTCCTTGGAGGTTGGCGCTTTTGTTTCACTCCCTACATTGCAGTCAGTCTTTCACCAGGTAAGAGGTCGGCGCCGGCATCTTTTTGTTACCAGAGTCAGTCCTCCATTTTCCCGTCTATCAGGAAATTGAACAAAAAATGGTGGTGGGAGCATGACCAACAGACAGACAGACGATGATTAGAGCGGAGGTCAGCAGAACCAGTGCCTCTCTGGGTAGGGCTTGAGGCTGTGAATATGGCCCAAAGTGCGCAGTACACTCCACTGGAGGTAAGATACTTACACAAGTCCGATGAAGGACAAGCATTGTAGGGAGGGGTAGAAAAGTGCACCGAGTAGAGTAAACAGTGAGTGTGAAACCACACAGGTTGTGTTGGGTCGAACTGCAAGCTTTAAGGATCCATGTGGTGCTGGCGCCGGTGCGACCGATGCTCCTTACCTAAGGTGCTTGACTGATGAGAGAAACAGACGCTCACACCGGACATACACTCATCCTTACAGCGGTGTAGCCAGTCTATGAGAGACAAATCATATTCCCCAGCTGATCAAGTAATCAAAAGTGCACCATTGGGTAACCGCCGACCAACACAGCATCTATTGCCTCGCGTTATGAAGTGCACTTAGCTTACAAACAACTCGGCCAAACAACAACGTCCACGTCACTGAGTCCGATTAGCCGTAATCTTATCTAAACTCCCTAACCTGAAAGACAAATCTGTCGTATAGTGACTGACTTTGGGAATTGTCACCATTTCTCTCAGCTATCCACTTTGCGTCTTATATCAGTCGGCTGCGGCAACGGCAAAAAGTGCTCGATGCGTCATGCTTGTACCCAACGTCTAAGTTCGCGTATACATACAAATTGAACAGAAGAACCCGAGTAGAGTCCACTATCAAATACCCGCCTCCTAACCTCTTTTTTGCCTAACCCGTTGATGCGAACGACCGAATGCAGACGTCGATGGCCAACTGCCTGAGTTGATGTTTTATCTGGTTTATGTTTTCTATCGTAAACGGTGAAGGTTCACTGTTATATAATAACACGCTCTTACAGTCTCAATCTTTGTATATCAAGCTGAGACTGCTTTGTCACCAGAGATATCCCAGGATAGCAAAAATGTTCTAGCTTTAGATCATCATCATCATAGACAGCAACACATCAGTGGTTCACACTAATCCTTAACTGCCACACATGAAGAAAAAGCAAACCCTATATAGGAAGAGAGAGAACGAAGAAAGAATGGGACGGGAGGGGACCTAACTACTGAAAATGATTACGTCCATATTCAAACATCCAACATCAAGGTACCTACACCTTGCAAACAAACAACCGAGCTGCAAGTGAGAGTAAGGCGTCATCCGCGAGACAGCTTCCTAAAGGCTTTCACTGCCCCGGCTCATTAAATGCACTAGTAGATGTCCCTTTGGACAGGACAGTCATAACTGACACATTCCGTTTGTCCGCGCTAATTACCGCATCGACACTTCGTATTTGTTACCTCAACGTGGTCCGATGTCCCGCGACCTTTTCACCCTACAATCCGAAACGCAAAGTGACCTCGTGAAACAGACGTGTTCACTCGTGATGCACCTGGCACGGTGGACCATCCCAATCATGTCGACACCACAGGTGCCTGAACAATCCTCTCTCACCCACTCCCCCTCCACACACATGCACAAATTATCTCACTCTTGGTGGACCTGTCATTGGTCATGATCACGATCAAACCAAAAGCCGCCAGGTCCTCCGACAAGTGGAGGTTTGAGACACGGAACACAACAGCGTCGTGCCTGTACTGGAGGACATGAACTAAGTGGTACACAGTGGCACCGGAAGGATTTTGGCTCCGAGGCTCGTACTGCCTCACACGGCAAAGAAATTACGAGTCAAGGATTACACTGACGTCAACCCTGCTCTCTGAAACTACCCCCACAAGTCTCCGCATATTCAAGCAGTGATCTGCAACAATCATGTGTACAGAACTAGCAGGATTTTAATAAGTTCAAACATTTGGTTATCTGGTTCATTATTCGTTTATATATGTCACTCTGCTAATTACCTGTTATACATGCATGCTTTTATTGACGTCATTATCTTTTGATGATGAGTAACTCTAGCGTCAATACACTCACTTCACAGACAACTCAGACAAACAACGACAACATTCACGCCACTCAGCTCGATTAGCCGCCATCTCACCTAGAGTCTCCAACTACCGACTCTGTGAGTCGCGAGGGCC